>SNQJ01S0296685.1:0-10527 GCA_010110895.2 Picea sitchensis
AAAATAATGATATATAGATTTTATATATCATCATGATCTTGGGGAAAGATTCCACTGAAATTGATTCCAAGGGAAATGACGGTCTGCTCAAGAATACATTTAAAAATCCCTTCGTTGCCACTAATTCAAAAAATATCATTATCACCTATATAATTAAAAATCAATAAGGCTAAGGAGAAAAAAATCAAATTAAATAAATAAATATTTGATATTATAATTCATAAAAAAACTATTGTAAAAAATTTCTGGATAAGAATTGTTTGCAGTTTTTGATACGTCTAAAGTTTCCAGTGAACACTCTATCCATTATCAGGGAAAATCGTTAATGATCAGTTGAGTGGCCACTAGAAACTTTGAAAGTTTCAAAAATTCCACACAATTCACACAATTCTAATTCAGAGGTTTTTTACAATTTATAATATCAAATATTTATTTATTTAATTTGATTTTTTTCTCTTTAGTCTTATTGATTTTTAATTATGTTTTAATATTAATGTTTTTTCTGTGCTTCCAGGTGTCGTACAACATTTTGCTATAAATGTGGCATGGCAAAGAAGGGATCACATTGTAAATGTATTATTGAGCACACCATCGTTTTCTGTTGAATCAATTTCAGTGGAATCTTTCAGCCAGATGAGATGATATATAAAATTTATATATCATTTTTTTAATTATATATGTGATAATGATATATTTTGAATTATAGTATTATGACTAACTATGAAAACCTGCATTCTTAAAAAATATATATTCAAAATGAACTACAAAATATTTATATATAAAACAGATCCTATCTGTGCTTTGTATGGCTTATAGCCCTCTTTCAGGGTTTCCCAGTTATCCCTAATTTTTTTAGGGTGTTTGGTCTGGTTTATCTTTCTCCTTAATAGATTAAGGAGAAAGATTCTATTTTTTTCCCTGGGTTAAGGAGAAAAATCTGGGGGCTTCCATCTTTCTCCCTACCATCTTTCTCCCTGGATTAAGGAGAAAAACCTCCAGCACAAGCTAGATTAAAGTAAGACCTCCCTTCCTACCTGTGTGAGATCCAGGATTTAGAGCTTACACAGACGGGAAGGAGATAATGTGACAGACCAGAGCTTACAATGGACAGGGATCACGTAACACCTGCAGCAGCTCTAGCTCAGTTTTCCAGCCGATGCTAGACGGATTGTTCAAAGACTTTTAGTAAACCAAATTCCAAGGTTAAGAAATCCATACCGGCAAGTCATCTCCAAGCAACCTTCCATACCGGCAAGTCATCTCCAAGAGCGTCCGATCATGTATATGCAGTTGGGACAACGCTTCCACTTCATGTTCTCTGCAAGCAAATGTAATTCTGCATCTGCACCACACAATTGAGAAGTATCCTCCTGACATGACATGACATGCCCATGTGCCAAGGAACTCGACACTCAATACAAAATAATCGGTGGCATTTCAGGCATTCTGTTCTCGTTTCTGGACACTGATCTCGATGCATCAGAGCTGAGCAGGTAAAATAGGGGCAGTACACTCTCTTAGAATAGGGGCAGTCCAAATTCACCATTTTTCCTTAAATAATAATAATAATAATCTAATTTTCCAAGCTATACAAGGGCTAAGCTAAACACCAAATAATTATGACAAGAAGACTGAATTTATAAATCCAAATCTGGATTCCCACACATTATTATAATTATGACAAGAAGACTGGATTCCCACACATTATTATATGAGCGAGTCATAACAATTTGATGTGGGTGCCATTTGGACCCACTGGGAATGATTCAATCATTACCTCATCAAGAGAATAACTTTGATATATAGACATTGTACTTGCACAACCATCTTTGAAAAAAAATTCCCCTGTGGAATGCAATGAATAGTGCATGACAATTGTATTTAACTTCAAAAACTCCAAAATTCCACTTTTTTCATGAAATATATTTTCACGGATTATGGTTATCGGAGACTCTAATTTGATCACAAGGGGTCTCCGTCAAAATCTCAAGACCACTCATCCCAATATTTCCATAACTCTTCTTCAAATCAGAGACATGGAAAATACATTCGTTGAAGTTAGCTACTACCATGTGTATAGATCCCAGAATGTTATAGATGACTCTCTCACTAAAGAAGCAAAGCAGTTTTCTGCCGGGCAACTTAAGCAAGGAAATGCAATTCATTATGAACCTATTCCCTAAGTATTATCCGCCTTCTATGTATCTTCTCTTGGATAGCCCTTCGCATCTCACCTTTGGACATATGCTTTTCCTCACTATCACCACATGCCTTAGACATCACACATGTTGTTTGGATTCAGGACTTGAGACCTTCCTCAAATTCGCTTCCTCTCAGACTACAATCTTCCATTTCCATCATGCCTCCACCCTTGCACTCATGTGGGAACCATGTGGGAACTGGTACTCTGTCATCCTCAATACCCCTTGCAACAACTCACTTATGACTTGGAAATTCATGGGACATACGGCCTTGGCCTCTTCCTCCTTCATCCTCCCGTCCAGAAATTATTTCTCCAATTTCATGTCGTTGGATCTTATTAACTGTGTTTTATTGTCTAGTGGTATGCATTTTAATCCCAAAGGTGGCAACATCATTTGGCCACATCCTATTCACGCTTATCTACCAAAATTAAATAATCTCTGGCCTCTTAGATTTTCGGTGGAATGAAAAATATCCCACACAATAATGTGGTGTCGTAGCATGGACGCCCTCAGGTGTTTGGAATGCGCCATTGGTAGATTACGGGAGCACATACAATTGCAACAAGAGGAAATCGAATCTTTTAGAAGCCAAATCCTGGAGCAGTCTCGTCAATTTCAGGATCAGGACCAACGCCACAATGAGGAATTGGCCCTAGTTATGCACGTTGTCAACATGAATTCAACTATGATATGCTCCATTCGTAGGTCTCGACATCAACAAGGTGCCCAAGATCACAATCATCAAGCCGCATCCACTTAATCAAGGGCATAAAATGAATTACCCCACCCACAAATGCATTTGATTTCCCCTATGGTATGTTGTTCTTTGCTACCACACAGCGAGGATATCATCCCCATTGGAGCCCAATGTTAGCATATTTATTTTTGAGTAAAGTTAGGAGTATTTTCATAGTTTGTAAAGTCATACGTTGGTCTTGGGAAGACCACGGCATTCCTAATTGAGTCTCGGTGTGTGTGTGTTCATGTTATGTTTCATGGGGTGATTCAAAGGCCTTAGGTCATTGATCAAATGAAGGATAAGATGCATGTCAAAAGAGAGTCAAGTTATAGGTCTGAGTCAAAGGGTTTTGTGCCTATTTCATAATACATCATTACACGTCATGAAAGAAAAGAAATTATTAAACGCTTATAAGAGTCCATCATATCAAAGGATTTGTAAAGGTCCTTGATTTTCTAGATTTAAATAATGTCACAAAGTGGGAAATGGTATGTCAAAGTCGAGTGATAAGTCTAGGAAGGAAAGTCATGTCAAAGGTATCATTGATCATCATCACATATGATGAGATCAGAAAAAGGGTAATGATCACATCTCATGTCATTTGTACCTTGGAAAATGAAAACATGTGTGCATTGTGCAAATCTGCTACACAGGTTACTTGAAACAACTTGGGGAGTCTCATCACCTAAAACAAGAACTTTCCCTTTCAAAATCTCTCCCTACCAACTCGTGCATGCATATTTTCAACCTTCTATCCATTTGCATGCATCCTCGACCCGTGATCAACCATTTTCCTCTCAAAGCAATCTTAAAAGAACCCTCTACTACGCAAACCCAGTTTCCTCGCTACGCAAACCCTGTGCAAGCTCTCTCGCTATGAAAACTCTGTTGCAAGTGTTTCTGCTACGCATTCACTATTCACTTGTTTTTGTTGTGTAAAATTAGTAAGGCTTGGTTTGTCCATGCTAGCATACCTTCTCAAAAATCCTGCCTCTCATTTAGTGAAAGCCCTTAATGCTAGACAAAGAAAAACCTAACTCCCTTGTTTTTCTGTGTAAATTATCCACCCGATTTTTTGGTACAGAATCTAAAAAGGAAAAAAAATTCACTCAAAAAGATAAATAGGTCCTTGAGGTTACAAATGAAAATTGATGAAGAAGGAAAAGATAAACTAAACCTTCTTGCTGAAATGGAAGAGATATGAGTGAGGAAGCCTTACAGTTTTGTGTTTTTGGATATGAGGTCATCCCAGGTTTTTGTTTATGTCATAAAAGTTGTGTCAAGCATGCAATTGATTTTGGAGAAAGGTTTTCACAAGGGTGACAACATAAAACATTTCCTGGGCACAGTTGTTGTTTCGACTGGTAAATTGTCATACACAACATTTGCA
This sequence comes from Picea sitchensis, assembly GCA_010110895.2. Taxonomy (NCBI): domain Eukaryota; kingdom Viridiplantae; phylum Streptophyta; class Pinopsida; order Pinales; family Pinaceae; genus Picea; species Picea sitchensis. The sequence goes on from SNQJ01S0296685.1 coordinate 4,334, forward strand.
TAGCGAGTTCTTGCTACGCCAATGTTGTAGACTCGTATGATTAAAAAATACATCATGAGGTGAAAGGCATATGATTTTTGAGGTAAATACAAGTTGCTAGTCATTTTTTTCCACCTAGATCTGCACGAGTTACAACGAAATGGATTTTTCTACAAAAATGTTGTAGGTAGCACTTGCGTAGCAGTAGCTCAAATTTGCTACGCAAAGGTGGCAGAGTTGTCCAACGATGCATAGGTTAACTTGAAATACTTTCCAAATGTACTTGGTGATTCATCACAACAACATGGTCTAATTTTTCTCAAGATACATGATTGTAAAAGATATTTTTTGTTACATTAATATGGTCAAAATTGGATCTTCTATCTTTAGCAAATCACGTAGGAGTTGTTCTCTTTGAAGGAAACCAGATCCATAATTCTAGGAAGCAATAGTCTGACTCCTAGTAGCCTAGTGTGGCAATAGGCTCTTATATATTTTGATCATTTTCATCTGAAGGGGGTGAGTTGGCAGAAAGTATAGTGATTTTGATCCTTATTGTAATATTCCATGAACTTGAACGAAATACAAATGCAGAAGTCCTGAACTTTTTATGAAAAAGATTCTAATGGTGGTGGTTTGAACTTCGTACTCTTATTTTTGTATGTACATCTTGTGTCCTTAATTTCATCTTCATTTTCTTCGGTTTAAATTGGATAATTAAAGGGTCTAAAATTCATCTAATGGTGCTTTAGACTCAAGTGATTTAAACTATGTTTCTCTTCTTAACTAGGTCAGAATTCATCTTTCATGGTGCTCTGATTCTGTTATATGTTTATTTTCCTCTTCCACCCTACACAACCAAACTCAAAACTAAAAGTTCATGACCTAATTTAGCCTTTTCTCCTTTGGAAAGTTATACCTACCAGTCATTGTTTTCATTCATTTTCAGCGGTTGACTCCATATCCCAATGGTCCTTTTTCTCTTGCCTAACCAAACCCCATTTTCGACTATATCCTCATCAATGATATAGCCATTGTACTGATTATATAGCATGTCATTCTTGACTGAGCTATAAAGAGATATCCCTCTCTAGGTTGGAAGGCGTAGCTTCCAGCCTGTAAGTTGGTTTGTGGTTGCCTCTGTCACTTGCCTCCACTGGCAGGGAAATTTATAGAGTGATAAAATGAAAAAGGTGGTCAAATTTCAAAGCCCCTATGTCAGGCAATTGTGGGAACCTTGTTCGTCTGGTCGTTGGTCATACACACCTTTCTGAGTTTACGAAACTCAGTTACGTCCCCCGGTTGTGATTTTGTGCCCTTGGACCAAATTGTTATTGTGTCCCTGAATGGCTTCAAGAAGAGAGTTGCAACTCATCGTAGCACCCAAACCTTGCCTCGGATCAACGAAACACCAGTTCTGTTGGACTTCTAGGATGAGATTCCATATAGGAGGATCCCTCTCCTCTGATTTCATCATCCAGAAAAGTGTCTGTTAGAGAATATTTGGAACTAGGATTTAGCTCAATGAGGCACAATGCAAATCTGACATAGAGGGTCAACTTTCAAATTCCCTATGTTAGGAGATTATGGGAACCATGTTCATGTGTGCATTGGACATACACACCTTCTAGAGCTTATAGATCTGAATTACGTCACTCAGTTGTGATTTTTTGCCCCAAGACCAAATTATCATTATGTCCCTGAATGGCTTCAGGAGGCGAGTTCCAACTCGCCATAGCACCCAAACCTTGCCTTGGATCGATGAAACGTTAGTTTTATTGGACTCCTAGCACTGGATTCGATCTCGAGGGACCCCTCTCCTGTGATTCTATTGCCCAGAAAAGTGTTTGTTAGAGGATATCTGCAACTAGGGTTTAGATGAGTGAGGCACAATGCAAATCCAACACAAGGGGTCAACATTCGAATCCATTGTGCCAGGAGATTGTGGGCACCATGGTCGTGTGGGTGTTGGTCATGCACACCTTCCGGAGATTACAGAACTCATTTATGTCGCCCAGTTGTGATTTTCGGCCCCCAGACCAAATTTTCATTGTCCTTAAATGGCTTCAAGAGGCGAGTTGCAACTCTCCATAGCACCCAAATCGTGCCTTGGATCGATGAAAGGCCAATTTTGTTCGAATCCTAGCATCGGATTCCAACTAGGGGTACCGCTCTGCTGTGATTCCATCGCCCAGAAAAGTGCTTGTTAGAGTATCTCCAGAACTAGGTTTTAGCTCACTCACGTACAACGGAAATCTGAGATAGGGGGTCAATTTTCAAAGCACCTGTGTTAGGAAATTGTGGGCATTATGGTCATGTGGGATTTTTCTATACACACCTTTTGTAGCTTACGGAACTTAGTTACGTTGCCAGGTTTCGATTTTGTGCCACCGGACCAAATTGTCATTGTGTCCCTGAATGGCTTAAGGAAGCGAGTTATAACTTGCCATAGCACCCAAACCATGGCCCAGATAGATGAAACACCAATTCTATTAGACTTTTGGCTTTGTATTCCACCTAGGAAGACCCCTCTCCTATGATTTCATCGCATAGAAAAAAAAAAATTAGAGGATCTCTGATCCAGATGGGTATCGATGGTCGCCCACCTTTCCATCTGGCTCAAAACAGTTTTCTGGCATTTATGGTAATTTACTATTTTTAGCAGTTTTTTCGGGTCCTGAACTTCTGGGGCCATTTTGAGGCCCTAAACGATGTTTTTTTGGGTATGTTTCTCTCGCAAAATAGCATCTATGATGCTATTTTGTCTCGAGCATTGTAGGCCTCAGATAAATCTTTCCAATGAGCTATCGTGCACCCTAAACGGAGATCGTATGCAATAGTTATGACTCCGGGAAGTTGATGGACTAACTTACCCAAACAGGGCCCACTTGAATTTTGGCGTTTCATCTTCTAGGGTTAGGTTTTTGGTTTCTACCTTCCTACTTTTGATAAATAAGGCCCCTCGGCCTATTTTTGGAAAGAGCTTGGTCATGGATGAGCATAGCCACCACATCTCTTATCAGGGATATGCTACCACCATTCTAGCTATGTATTGTTCAACGGTTTTACGGTTTCTCTAATTAATAGAAGTGTGTGTTTACTGTATCACTGTGTTCTCTGCAATACTATTGTGCACACTCTGTTATTTTCTTCTTACATTCCGTTCCTGCATGAATCCGGATCAGTGGTATCAGAGCAGACTACTCTTTTGTCATTTTTTTGTGCATGTCACCGACGAGGTCGGGATATAAGGAGTTGGGTCTCAAATTAGTTCAGCTCGAGAGAGAAACCCCTCTCCAATGCAAACAACTTCCCATGGCGGAGGAAAAATGAGATGACAGAGCAGGAGATCCTATCAAGATGTTGCTCGAGGAGGCTCTCGTGCGACAGCGGAATGAGATGATGGACAATTTTGTGCAAATTCTTTGACGGTTTCCGACTGCCACGGAAGGAACCTCGACCAACAATCAATTTGGAGGACCGACCCCTTTCAAGGTACAATTTAATTTTGATATTCCCTTATTTGAAGGACAAATAGATGCAGATGCTCTGGAAAAATGGTTGAATCAGCTCGAGGGTTACTTCTCAGTCCATAACTTTTCCAACAGAGAAAAGATTACATTTGCACTTCTTAAGGTGGTCCCCCATGTCAAGGATTGGTGGGAAACCCTCTGCGAACAGAAAGAGGAAAAAGAGGGTAATGAACCCATGTTGTTTGGGAAAGAACCCACATGGGCATCCTTCATTGATGCCCTCAAGGAGAAATACTTCCCTGTGGGGAACTATGACGACCAGTACACAAAATGGGCAACTTTGCGACAAGAAAGGGACCAAGCAGTGACAGAATACACAAACAACTTCTATACCCTGCGCACGAAGCTCGGCATCAAAGACTTCGAGTGGCACCTGGTTCTGAAATATTGCAGCGACCTGCATCGATACATCTGTATCGAGATGGAATTCCTGGACATCTTGTCATTGGGTGTCACCTACCGGTATGCTGTGAAAATCGAGCAAAAATTTAAGCAAAAGAACAAGCGGGAGTTGGGTTCGACAAACCAGAAGCAGGGTAAGGGAAACCCTAGTTCACAGAACAAAGTACATAGAAAAGATATCCAACCCTCGGACAACCAGCCTAAGCCACAGGCGAAGAAGGGTAACTGGAAGACAAAGAAAGACACTGGAAAATGGTGTGAGCTCCATAAGAGTCCCACGCACAAAACTGATGAGTGTCGTGCGAAACAATCACTGCTTACCGAGATGAAAGCGCCCGAGTCAGATCCAGGATCGGAATCGGAATCAGAGACAGATCATGGAAGGAAGATCATTGAAGCAGAACCCAACGTCACCATTTCCACCACAAAGATCCAGCCCGACGATCCAGAGGAGACAGAAGAAGGGGAGCACCTCTTCCAATCACAGATGTGGGTACAAGGGAAGCCATTACATTTCATTGTTGACAGTGGAAGCCAGAAGAACCTGATTTCAATAGAGGTCGTCAAGTGGTTGAAGCTGCCAACATTGCTGCATCCGCAACCATACAACATTGGGTGGCTCACTCCAGGGCGAGACATCCACGTTAGCCAGCAGTGTCGCCTACCGTACGACATCAAACCCTTCAAAGATGAGGTAATGTGTGATGTTGCTCCACTTGAAGTTTTTGATATTCTTTTAGGTCAACCATATATGTGGAAATTCCATGTTGTGTATGAATCCAGGCCTTGTAGTGTCATTGTTACTTTGAGAAAACAATGCTACCGGATACCAGAGGTAGTTCCCACTACTGCAGTCTCTCTCATCACAGCTAAGCAGTGCAAGAAGGTGATTTCCCAGACCGGCAAATTCATCCTCCTGATGATTCATCCGGAAAGGAAACGAAAGACCGTGGCCACATCTACCACCTCTACACAGGGTCACTCTGCACAACACAAACAGGTAGACAAGATCATGGAATCATACCAGGACATCTTCACTTCCCCTGCCGGAGTGTCGCTCCATTGTTAGTTCAAGCATTCCATTGACTTGATACCAGGGGAACCTGTGCCGAACGGGCCAGTTTACAGACGTTCCCTCATGGAAAACAAAGAGATCAAGCACCAGATCGAGGAATTACTCCAAAAGGGGCATATTCAACCAAGCTCCTCACCTTGCAGGAGTCTGGTTGTGCTAGTACAGAAAAAGGATGGGACTTGGCGACTCTATATTGATTACAGAGCTTTAAACAAAATCACAGTCTGGAATCGGTATCCTATCCCCGGGATCAATGATCTCCTTGATCAACTAAAGGGCGCCAAGTATTTCAGCAAGATTGATCTGAAGTCTGGTTATCACCAGGTCCCAATTGAGGCGACTGATGTCTGGAAGACTGCCTTCAAGTCTCGGGAAGGCCTTTTCGAGTGATTGGTCATGCCTTTCGGCTTAACTAACGCTCCGACAACCTTCATGAGGATGATGGATGATATACTGTGACCATTCACCAATTCTTTTGTGGTCGTCTATCTCGATGATATCCTCATCTTCAGTAGAACGTGGGAAGACCACTTACAGCATATTGAGGAAGTCCTTCGCACCCTATGACAGCACAAGTTATATGCCAATCTCGAAAAATGCTCATTCGGGATGAAGGAAATTCAGTATTTGGGATACATTGTGAATGAACAAGGTGTGCATGTGGATCTGGCCAGGATCCAAGTCATTCGCGACTGGCCGACCCCAAGGACCATTACAGAGCTCCGCAACTTCCTAGGGTTGGCCAACTTTTATCGCAGGTTCATGTTGGGGTTCTCTAACATTGCTTGGGCCCTTAGAAACGTGACCAAAGGTGGGGCTAAAGACAAATTCTTTTGGACCCCTACTTAGCAACAAGCATTTGAGGAACTTAAGCAGCGCTTATGTTTAGCGCCTGTCCTTACTCTCCTGGATCTGCAACAACCTTTTGAAATTGAGACAGATGCTTCAGATTATGTTGTTGGCACAGTCCTCACTCAGCATGGCCATCCAGTGGCATATCACAGTGAGACACTTTCAGATACAGTTTGAAAGTACCCCACCTATGACAAGGAAATGTACTCCATTGTCCAAGCTTGCTGAAAATGGAAGCATTACATCTTAAGCAAAGAGATGGTTATTCACACTGACCACAAGTCCTTGCAGTTTGTGCAAACACAAGGGAAGTTTCAAAATCACCGCTACCAAAAGTGGTCCGCATACCTGCA
>SNQJ01S0296687.1:0-10526 GCA_010110895.2 Picea sitchensis
CCACTAGGTTTGAAGAAGCTGACTAGGTCAAATATTTAACGGGCTATACATATACCCTAATTAATGAAGTTATTAGGTGTGAAGAAGTTATTTGGTTAAACATTTTACTGGTTTTAATAATAATAATAATAAACTATTTAGTTGGCTATAAATATATATATAATAATTAATGAAGTTTTTAGGTTTGAGAAAGTTATTTGGGTAAACATTTAACAGGTTTTAATAATAATAATAATAATAACCTATTTTTAAGATTAACAAAAATGATAAAATAGTTGGGAAGAGGGGGTTTTATACACCAATTTTGTGTCTAGTTTGTCCGTAACCTTAAGAATAGATTCTTATTTTCTAGGGTGGTACTCCACCATCCTCCTGAGACCACGCATGCTAAACCCAATTGACAAAATGATATATATATTTTTATATGGTTGGTTGATTTGGGCGAAATATCTATATATATTTGACATTTTTTCAAAAATAAGTGGTACATATGGGATTTTAACATCTAATGTTATGATTTTTTTTTTTAGATAAAAGTATTATAAATTCCTACCTATGAGAGGATATATTAAGTTGTTAACTATCACAATTTAGTTGTTAACTATTAGTGAGAATAATCATTATTACCTATCACAATTTAGTTGTTAACTATTAGTGAGAATAATCATCATTACCTATTGTCTACTAATGTTGGTTCAATCATCAGCCTTGTTTAATGAAAACCATGGCACTTGAAATGATCAACTTGTTACACTTTTTCCCTTGCTAGATGTCTCTCCCTCTTGGGAAATTAACATATTCCATTATGTTTGAGGAAGACAAACTCTTATCCAACAACTTTTAACAAAAAAAAATTCACAATTGTTAGTTTCACCTTCCCATTGTGCAAAAAGACCAAAATAAATGAAATAAAACAAAAACATGTTTATTTACAACATTTACAAACATCTTCCAAGATCCAATTTGGATCACACCTCCCCATTTGAAGAATTTTGGTCCCCAAAAGCTAGACCGTTAAGGACATAGAAGAACAAAGCTTCCATTTTCCTCTCCATATACACCATTCCATTACTAATGAAGCTCGCTTGCTTCCTTCTTATTTTCCCTTTTTTTTCTATTAGCGGAGTTGTTCTCTCTCTATATTGATGTTCTTTGACGATGTATGCCTTTCCACCCTTGCCCTAGCGGTAGTTGTTTTCTCTCCTGTAGAAGGTATCATCCCTATCCCACAAGTAGGGGCTACCCACCATCACTTTGTAGGTGTCCAATTGTGCAACTTTACATTATTCATCAACACAAATAACACTAATGAAAAACTTCATTTGATATCTTTGAGTGATTATCATAATAGTTTTCCCTTGCAACTAGTGAGCTTGGATGCACTAGATCATAGGTTTGTAGACCAAGCTCATCAACAAATTTTTAAGAAACCATATAACATTGAGAACCACTATCAAGGTATTTACCTTCATATTCTTCATTTGAACTTTGATTTAGAATAGCACATGATTATGTTTGCTCTCCCTTGGATGCTGCAATGTAGTGCAAAGTATGACTTCATCTAAATAAGAGGTGTTTTCTATTGCTTCTTCTTTTGTCTAGGTATCTTCCTTTGATTTCCCCTTGGACTTTATCCACTTTGGACATAATTATGGATGAATTTTCCAACACTTCTCTTCCATGTTTCCATCTACATTCCAATGTTTGCAATGTTTATCATGAAACCTCCTTTTCTCGATTGTGGTTGCTATCTTCTTGTCTCTTTTCTTATCAGTTTCTTCTTGGCCCATGAGATGTTGTGTTTTCCTAGAGTCCAAATCAATCTAGAGAGCCTCGTTCATGATTTTTACACCATGAAGCTGAAACCGTCTTTAGATATGGATAAAAATTCCTCCAAGGTTCTTCATCACCACCCTTTGTTCTTCAAGAGAAATACCCAATGTGATGGCCTGCTAGAAGTGTACCCTTGCACTCCTTGTCTTTTTTATTGGAAAAGATAATACCATTTTATGATTTTTTCCTCTTCATTACCTATGGTATAGAATTGTGACTTCAATAATTCCTTGAAGTCCTCCCATTTGATCACCATGGGCTTGTTTCCTATCCTCAGTGCATCCACATAAATCTCCCATGACAACAGAGCATTTCTAGTCATCTTCAAATGAGGAAAGGATATATTTTGTGTTTCTTGGATTTGATAAAGATCAAAGTCAACTTCCAATTGTTTCAACGAGCTATCTAAGGCTTATGCATTATTTTGTATGTTATTTCTAGCTTCACATCAACTTTGAATGAAACACTAGAAGATGAAGAAATGTTTTCATCATTACATGAGTTTCCAAGCCTCTCGCCTTTGAAACCTTCGATGAAAACATTGTGTTTTTCATGCTCATTTTTTGTTGAGTGTGATCCATTACCCTTCATACTAGAAGTTGTGTCACCAACTCTATCATTGTAGCAATGATTTTCTCTAGTTGATCTAATCTCACCTGCAGGTCTTCCCTATCACTTTATTCATGAATATTCCATGCTATTGATGGTGCTTTGATTCTTTGTAGTCCTGGTAGAAATACTTCTCCATTTTTTTGGTACTGGATCATAGTGCTTACAATGCTTCTCCAAACCTTCAAAATTTACTCTTATACGATCTTATCCGTAACAATGCTTCTCCAAACCTTCAAAATTTACTCTTATACGATATTATCCGTAAAGGGTAGGCCTATGGTCTATCTGTCTCATAAACATAGATACTTCCATGGAATAAAGAAATTATAGACTCATCTGTATGGATTGTCGGAATTTCTTGACTAATAAGGCCACAAGTTGAATGGGGTCGGCAAAGGGATGTTTGTCGGTCGAATAAGGAAGGGATATTAACCAAAAATGTGGGATCAACATGGTGGAACAAGTTGACCAAACTATCCAAATGACTATATAGAGGGTGATTTTACTCTTCAATAACCAATACACTTACTAGGGTGAATTTTGCACGACCAAAAATGTGGGAGCAACCTAGTGGAACAAGTTGATCAAACTATCCAAATGACTATATAGAGAGTGATTTTACTCTTCAACAACCAATACACTTAATAGGGTGACTTTACCACTCCACGACAATTTTAAAATGTTTCGTGGGGCTATTTTGAAACCCCAAAATCAATAAAAACGTCCAACAATGATAAATTACCTACATGGATAGTAGAGAATGAAAATTTACTTCAACAACATATCCATAGAGAAATGAAACTCATAACAAAAGGAACGAGAGAAGAAAATGCATTAACTCACACATATCAACATTTAAATGGGTTCATTTTATTATGTTCCAGAGAAAATTACAAAAGGGTGAGCTATACATTGAACCTATGTATTGTTACTAATCGTAATGGAGAAAATTACAAAGGGGTGATCTATACACTAACCAGTGTATTTTTACTAATAGTAAAGAGAAAAATTGTAGATTCCATGGCTAGGAGACACCTTCTCTTACAATGAATGGTGACATTAACTTTTGCGTCCACTCAATATCAAGTTCTTTTTCATCTTCGAGCTTCAATTTTTAATATTTTCCTTCCTTCTCTCTCTTTGCATCTCCCTTCCCCCTGCCCTCTTCGCTAATTCTCTCATTACTTTTAATGGGTTTATCTTGGAAGGACAACAATCACATCTCACTAAAGTGAATGAAATAAAACAAAAACATGTTTATTTACAACATTTACAAATATTTTCCAAGATCCAATTCGGATATGGTGTCCAAGTGGTAGTGCATTCATAATCCCAATATAGACTTAGTGGTAGATGACTAAATATTCACTTAATTAGTGTAAGCACCCTCATCAATATGGAATAGAAAGGTGTGCAAGGATACCTCATCCATATGGATATGCTATCACCATCCCAAGGTGTAAATCCTCCAAATATATGGGAACCCCTAATAAATAACATATCAACATGCGCAAAAATATCCCTTTATGTGAATAGGTTCCTTAAGAAATGGAACTCTCAAGTGGAACATGCCAATTCATCATGCCCAAGCTCGAAAGTGCAACCAACCTCAATAAATGGGCAAGTAAACTCCTCCAAGATGCACACTTGGTTTCAATAGTGTATGGAATAACAATAGGTCAAGATATATGCAAAGTATTTGACAAAAAATTCTGAGGTGGAAATTTAAAAAAATTATGGGAAATTTAAATAAGCTTATGGGTTAAAAAGTCCAATTTTTACTTTTATTACATGTTTGAAAAAAATTACATTTAAATATCAACCATTTAAAAATTGGTTAAGAATCTCCAATTTTTCTCTGAATTCATGCTCATAAATTTTTATGGGTAAATTAATAGCATTAAATAGATGAAATGATAATGAAATATGGTCTAGGGTGGTTGTATTGGCAATTAGAATGTTAATATTGGCTAAAATGATAGTTGTAGAGATGCCATGGAGAAATTTGAGGAAATTTGGGGAAATCCTCAATTTTTTTTGAGTAATTCATGCCAAATTATGCTCAAAACGAAAGATAATGTGAAATTAGTAATCAATGGGCTAAATTTAATTGGAGGTTTAATTGGAGGTTTCATGACAGCTGCAGAAATTTCAAAACTAGGCATTTTTTAAAATTTAGAAATTTTTGGAAAAGAATGGAAAATTCCATACATGGTGATGGGGAAGCCGCGACATTGATTTCTACAGTGGTAGGTTCATTGTGGAAGGCAACGATGGCAAGCTCCGGGATATGATATGTAGTGCACCGTGGCGGGTAGGAGGAGTGACCCAGAGGCATGATTGTTTGGTTCCTATTATAACTCTCTTAAATACTTTAATAATCTATGAGATTAACTTCTTTGAATAAGGTCCATTAAATAGTTAGTTAATATTCACTCATTGTATCAAACTTTCATTTTTAGAAATGAATCTTATATTAGTTTGTTGTCCTTAATTTTAAGGGGTTTATGTATTGTTTTGGTAAGAATTGTTATTTTATTTTCAAATATTTCTTTTGGAGGTTACCTCTAGATTTTAACAGTGTACAATTAATTACTGAAAATAGATTCTTTAGAGCTGCACCTCTAATATTTTTGTTTATCATGTATTTTTATTGTTTACAACACAATATTTATAGAATCAAACTAATCCATTGAAATATTTAGTCAATAATACTAATTTATTAATCATGGACAAAAACCATGTGCCTAATAAATTCAAAAGCAACCAATTTGACCCAAACACTAGATTCGGTTGTGCAAAGAATAACACATACTCAACATTACCCTCTTGAATTAGATTGGAATCTTGATCTCTTACAAATTGATATGATATCCCTATTGAAAATCTTGATGTGTTACATTGAATTCAATATATATTACCAATCTTTTAAATTTACTCATAATTAGATTCAATACAAATACTTTGTTATTAAGACAAAAAAACACAATGTAATTCCATGTTCCAAATGCTTTGTCAATTTAATCAATATCATGGTGAACAATAATGTCAAGTTAACAATAACTTAAATTATATTTTAATATTTAAAAAAAAATACAAATATGTAACTTAAATTATATTTTAATATTTAAAAAAAAATACAAATATGTAAAGGTTTTTTTCAAATTAAAGTAAAAAATTATATTAAAAGTATTTATATTCTCTTCCTCTAAAAACTAAAACAACACTTAAATCTAAATAAACATGCACACATTAAAAACTGATATACACATCCTTTTGAATTTGTATTAATCAGACAGATTTGGATGACCAATTCATCATTTTCATAACAAGCATCTGTCTAAAACTAACAGAAAATGGTGTGGACCATATCAATGTTATAGCACCCATAGTTAACACAAGAATTTAAAAATTATTGTTGTGGAATCTCTACTAATGCTTTCAAACAAATCCATTCAGCAGAAAAACTCTGAATACTCTGGCATAGTACATAATTATGCAACAAATCAAACACTAATCTAAACAACCCGTCCAGATAACAATATTTAGTGCAATGTTCAAAAGAAAGACAACCACTTACACGCTTCATCATTCCTCTTCTTAATCCATCAAATATCTAAGATTTTAGCAAATCAAACACTAATCTAAACAACCCGTCCAGATAACAATATTTAGTGCAATGTTCAAAAGAAAGACAACCACTTACACGCTTCATCATTCCTCTTCTTAATCCATCAAATATCTAAGTTTTTAGCAGAAGATGCAAGGACAACCCTGGCTAACTTATGTGCGGCCGGTGAAGAGTTCTTTATTTCTGTTGTCAAGTTGTGGCGTAAATCAGACAATAGTTCCTGGCAGATATCAGAACTCGCATCCAAAATCGCGGTCATTATATAGTTTATATAATAATAACCCCTTTTTAAGATTACCACACATTAAAATATTGTGTAAAAGAACCCCTCATAGAGTGGGAGTATTCATAAATTTATTTTTGACGTTACTATTGTTAGAATTAGGGTAGTAAAGCAGAACAAAAGTATCTTATTAGTTTTAATTAAATCTTGTATCAATAAAACAAGTCTACACTATTTGAATGGAGAAAACACCCAAGTGTTTCCAGATCTAAATGGATTAGAATAGATCTGATCTTTAATGCTGGAATGAAACTTATACAGATCTAAGAGATCTGCTAACATAGATAAAAAGTAAGACAGTGGTCTAGATCTATAAAGTTGGACTTAGACTTTACATAGATCTAAGAGAGACAGCAATAAACTTAGTGAAAGTACTTAGTGAAAGTTAGATCTGAAGATCAGGAACAAAACTCAGATCCAATAAGCATGAACTCTACTAATTTGACAGTGAACTGATCAAAATAGAGTAAACAGAAATATGGATCTATAAGGATGGGCAAACCATAGCTTAGATCTGATTATAATCAGTAAACAATCATAAAGATAAATGTAGCTTTAGATCTAACATTTGATACATATATCTCACAGTAATTCAAAATAGGATCGAGATCTGAAAATGATGAGTAAGAAGCTTACCTGGTACAACAACCTTACCTCTGAAGAAAAAACAGTAACCACAGGAGATGTAGAACCATTTTTGTATGCTCAAACAAGGGTTCAGTTCATAGATCCACTTTATAGGTTGGATCTCTTACCAATAGGTGAAGGATCTTTCTTGCCACCTAGATGAATAAAGGACCACATGGAGAAAAAAAAAATCCCAATAGTGGTTACAAGACCCAAAATCCCAAATAACTTTAGAAGAGGTTACAAGGCTTAATCATAGAAAAAAGGAGAAGGGTTGAGTCATAGTCTCATAGCAGCTAGCATAAGGGCAGGAACATAGTCACAAAGGGAGAGAAAGGTTGTAGCTGTCAACTACACAACAGAAGAGGAGAGGACGGTGTTGTTCGAGTCACAAGACAACAGTAGTAGGGTAGTAGGGAGCCGCACATCAGCAGAGAGAGACTGCAAAACCCAAGAGAAAATGTTGTACCTCAAACACCTCCCATAGCAGATGAAAACAGGCAGATGAAAGAAGGGGCCGCACTATGGGTAAGTTTCACACGGTAGACTGGAAGGAAGGCGGCTCCAAAAACCCTCACTTAATCAATCATGCAATAGACTTGAAGGAGGTCGCTGCTACAATGGACATCACCAGCAAAGGGAGGCCACAGCCTTACAATGGAAATCACCAGCAAAGGGAGGCCACAGCTACAAGAGGATCCTCTCACATCAAAACAAAATGAGATCTAGTGTATAGTAATGAGAGGGGTAGGGGTTTCTTTTATAGTTTTAGGCTAGGGCAAGGGATTAAAATAAATATAATAAAAATAACATGTTTAAATTAAATGTAAACATGTTATAATTAACATTTTAAATTTAACTTTACTTTAACCCTTGAAAAAACAACAAAACTGCAAATCAACACATGCAAGAGTAAGAGAGGGTTAGCTAGGTGGCAATAATCATTCCTTCATTTAACATGGTGAAACTATTACTTTATCATCACTGCATATGGGACTTATCTCTCATGTGGTTATGTCCTTCTTCAAGAAAGGTCATGTACCATCAAAATACTTGATAGAGGATCAAGTAGCCCTAGAACCTTTTCTGGGGTCTTATCTACCAAGGTCAAAGGCCAAGGATCAACCCATGCNAGACCAAGAACCCCAGTCGTATACTGGGGGCCCTCTTAGGGGTCTTTACTGCTTGGTTCTTCACCAAGAACCCGAGTCGTATACTCGGGGCCCTCACAAGGGTCTTTTCCACCATGGTACAAGACCATGGATGAACCCATGCCTGAGGCATGGGTACCCTGGACATTTCCAGGGGCCCTAGACATATCTAGAGGCTTTAGTTGCTTAGTCTCAGGCTAAGAACCCGAGTCATATACTGGGGGCCCTAAAAAAGGTCTTTTGTTGTGGCATTGACTTTTGGTCCCAGACCAAATACCCTAGGAGTGCACTAGGGCCCAGATCTTAGCTAGGTTATTTTCCATCCTCCTGGAGAATGGCTCTTGCAGATGCTATAAATTTAACACTCCCTCTCAGCAAGAGAGGCATTCTCAACTACACCAAGCTTGTCACGAAAGTATACAAATTTAAAGAGTGGCTTGGTGAAAATATCTGCTGTATGTTTTGCTATTGAAACAAACTGAATGCCGAGAATGTTCTTCTGAACCATGTCCGAGACATAGTGATATCTCATCTCGATCTGTTTCGATCAGTCATGAAACACTGGGTTCTCAGTGAGATTTATACTGCTTTGATTGTCACAGTGAATGACTGTGGGTTCAAGCTCTTAACTGAACAAATCTCAGAGAAGGTTCCTGAGGAACATTGCTTTTCTTCTTGCAACAAGGTATTCTGACTCTTCAGTGCTTTGGGCTACGGGGCCCTGTTTCCTGCTAGACCAGGAAATCATTGTTGAACCCAAACTAAAACAATAACTAGAAGTACTCTTCTGATCCACTATACTACCCATCCAATCTGGATCTGTGAAACCATGAAGCAATACACCTCTACTTGAGGTGTATCTGAGACCATAAGCTATAGTTCCCCAAACATATCTCAGAATGTGTTTCAGAGTAAGTGTATGTAAAGGTTTTGGTTCACATATGAACTAGCTGAGAGCATTTATCGCATAACAGATGTATGTTCTCATATGTACGAGATAAATCAATGATATGTCAATGTAATGTGGGAACTTTTGGATCTGAACTTGTGGTCTGATCTCGTAGATTCTTTAGATTAGAGATCATTTGTGTGCTCATGGACATACAGTCCATCATGTCAAAACTGTGAAGAACACTAACTACATATTTACCCTGTGAGAGAAATATCTCTCCTAATTTCTGCCAAAATTTCAAGCTCAGAAAGTAATGCAAAAGATCCAAATATTTCATTCCAACTTATTCAGAAGAGCTCCCTCTTAGTCTGAGATATATATATACAAAATTTCCTTTTCTGTAAGGAACAGATGAATATTTTGGACAATCTTCATATAAGGATGAACCCAAGATTATGTCATACTGAGCTCTCAGAGTTATAATCCAAGAGGTTCTTTTCCATGGATAGCCTCTTGTTTCACATCACTGTTTGAGAAGAAAAACTTAACATCTGTCATATGAAGTATCCAAAAAAAATCTTGATGAAGGTAGGGATCTTGTCATAGATCATCCCTTCTTTCACGAGTGACAAATACACCCTCCATATAATTGTCTATTGTGGGCTTTGCTTCCCACTGATTTGTTATGAGTTCTTTGAAAACAAAGGCCATACACCATTCTTTTCTGTCACAACAACTTCCCTCATTTCAAGTGTGGAAGTTTATGAATCAATCACAAGATTTAATTCATCTAGAGGACCAGAGTACTTATCTGGTTTCTGCTTTCTGTGAAAGTGCCCTTTAGGTGCTGGAAGCTTCTTTGTTTCAGTATTTCTCGGCACTAGGCTGGTTTTCATTCAAAGAAGCTAACAGAATCCCTGGATTCTACTAAGATGTCAGTTCTGTTGTAGGTCAAGGACTAGCTCATATACACAGACTTCTCTCTCTGAGTCTCATAAAAAATATGCCTTTCTGTCAATTTTCTCCCTCTGAAACTATACAAACTTTTGACTCTAAACTGGTGTCATATCTTCATATAAGGAACAGATGAAGATTTTGGACAATCTTCATATAAGTATGAACCCAAGATTATGTCATACTGAGCTCTCAGAGTTATAATCCAAGAGGTTCTTTTCCATGGATAGCCTCTTGTTTAACTTCACTGTTTGAGAAGAAAAACTTAACATCTATCATAATATGAAGTATCCAAAAAAAATCTTGATGAAGGTAGGGATCTTGTCATAGATCATCCCTTCTTTCACGAGTGACAAATATACCCTCCATATAATTGTCTATTGTGGGCTTTTCTTCCCAGTGATTTGTTATGAGTTCTTTGAAAACAAAGGCCATACACCATTCTTTTCTGTCACAACAACTTCCCTCATTTCAAGTGTGGAAGTTTATGAATCAATCACAAGATTTAATTCATCTAGAGGACCAGAGTACTTATCTGGTTTC
>SNQJ01S0296690.1:0-10526 GCA_010110895.2 Picea sitchensis
TTTAAATGTGTTTAAACTTAAATATGTTTAATTTACATAATTAAACACAAGATTTTTTTTTAACTAATTATTTACCTTTAAATTTATATTTCTTTTGCATATTATATTTACATCTTTTCTTTTTCCCTACATATTTCGTATTTATATATTATTACCATCTCTTTCTTATATATATTTTTTATTATCTATTTTACTTTAATATAATAATTAAATAAGTGAAAAAAAAACAAATCAATGAAATATATAACAACAAAAAAACTAAAATAAAAATAGAAAATTATTAATTAGGTGAGGGCACACATGAATCTGTTTAACTAGGGTTGTTATAGAAAGTTACAACCAAAACAGTGAGGGTAAATTTTTTTCACCAAAGTTACTTCCATAAGGCATAAATCCATGCTCAGAAGTCTGTTTGCGACACAAGAGTAGTCTATGGAAATATTATGACCCATAAAAACCGACGATGGAGTCAAAATTAGGTTATGGGTACCTGAAAATGTGTTGGGAGTGAAATACAACACTTGTAGCATACAAAGATAAATTGGGTAAAATAGTCAAAACTTCTCCACACCGTAACTTTCAGCTCAGAGCTTGGATTTGAGAAAAAAATTAGTCTTTGGAAAGGTATTGATGAGACGAAGACATTTGTCAACCTATAATTTTTATTTGGGAATAAAATTTCTCAGAAATTAATAAAGGTATTTTTGCAGCAGCAAGAAAGTGGAATTGCAACATGTGGATATTGTAACTTTTCACTCAAAATTAAGATTGAGGCATGAGCACAGTCATCAAAGAGATGTTTCAAAGAGGAATGCATCTAAGGAATTCAATTTTTGATTTGGTCCATTGTTTCCTTCATCAATTGGGATAAAGAATGACCTGTAGCATTAATTGACAAAATTTCTATAATGTGCATAATTCTAACAAAAATGGTTACTTGCACATTGTGCAGAATTAGAGGTATAACCAGATAAATCCAATCCTAGGAATGAATATCAAAGTAATGGAAACATGTAATATATTTTATAAGTTGGTTGAGGAAATAAAGAGCTACAGGACAAGTAACGGAAACTGGAAATGGATCCCAATATCCATATAATTACTTGATGTGAATATTTTTCCAAATAGTTTCATTTGGAGAAACCTTCCCAAATGATAGAGGTGAGTGACAAAGGTGATTTTTGTTTAAGGAATAATGTAGATGCTTAGGATAGTACCTATGCATAATCTTAGAGACACACTTGAAGTGGAATATTTTTGACACATAAACAAAGGCTAAGCTTACTAACCGGACATTGTTATTAAGAAGAAGAGCACTCTACAAAGAGTTTTGTGTGAAAAGACTTTCTAGAAAGAGGATAAGATTCCACAATTGAGCATTGTGTGGGTCTGTTCTAGATTAATTCCAAGGTCTGTAGGATAGGGAAGTGGGTCTAGCTTGTACAGTCGGCTGAAGCATCAAAGAGATGAAAAAAGAAAGTGCAGGGTTGTAGGGAAAGTGATGCAAGGTTGACAAAAGTTTAAGGAAGAATAGGGGAATAATAATATTTAGGTTCTATAGAGCTGAATAATTATTTTTTTTACAAAAACTGGAGACGATTGTATTTATAAAAAATGCATGACCAAGGTTGTTGAGTACAATGGTAGATGTTGGCAAGGAAAAAATTCCTGCTAAATATTTCTATCAGTTACAAAAAGACATTATTGATCCTAGTAATATTTCAAGCGAAACTAGTTCCAAAACTTAGACATTCAAAAATGGTGTTCCTGATCCTTACTAAAGGATTACAAAATTCAGAATGTTGCTCTATTGTTCTTTTTTGATAGAGTATTCATATGCAGGTTGCTCCAAAGCCACGTTCAAGTCTAACAAAAGAGCTTGTTCACTGGTTCTTGATCTGTTGTCAACCACTTCATTATGGATATGAACTGGAGTGTCTGGAGAAGTGTCTCTCACATCCAACCTAGATTGCATCACCTCCCATTGCCTACAAAGGTAATCCACTTCATCTTGAAGTTGTACAATGAGTGTCTTGTTCTATGCCAATGTATCCAGAGTGAAGGAGAGGGTCAAATTGTGAGAGTCAAATATGAGAGAGAGTCAATGGGTGGTGGTGAAGTTATCATCCACCAATTTGTCCTCCATATGTGACCAATATTGCTGTTGACCATTCCCATGAGCCATGGAGAGAGATAGAATGATGGGACTAGAGACTGAAGGGGCCTGAGGCACCACCAAATCACTACCAAACAAGTTGGCCAGGGAACTCCTTTGTGTCCAGGGGATGATGAGATGTAGACTAAAACCAATGCATAACAAATTGAAGTTACCCTGCTTACAAGATGACCCACACCAAACTGGGATTACCTATTGCTTGGATAACAACTGAAGTGGAGAAATTATCTCTCCCTCTATAAATATGAATTCTGAAACTACAATTTCCCTGAGATAAATATGAATCTAGAGATGTGAATTGCACCCAGAGGAATGAGGAAACAATAGAAAGATTTATTTTTTAATAGAGCCTCAAATTGCAGGGGTGCATGAATGCAAACGACTACAAAACCTCCCGCTAATCAAAGTTCCTTCAAAGGATGAGATGACTTGTACTTGCTGAGTCTCCACACATAAAGTCATGATTACAACCTTTTCGTCCATCCTTAGTTCCATTGTCATTATGGATGTCCTATTGCTGCAAAGTAATAATTGCCAAGGAGTACCACAAGGGAATTTAATGGAGTGAACGATTTTCTCCATGGACGGGACTGGTATCGAGCACATCCTGCAAGATCTGACAATCTAGGAGATAGTGGGGGTACATCCGTTCCAAAAATGCATGTACACTCCAGGTGTCTTCCGACAAAAATCCTAGAGCCAGGTGGCACTGTAATGACGTGGGACCATATCATTAGGATGAGGCTACAAAAAGGGCCCACCCCTGAAATTTCATATGTCCTGGGGCCATTTTGATTGCCCTGTTAGCCATTTTGTCGGCTTATCTGTTGTTTTTGCATAAAATGTGGAAAAGTTTTGCTTGAATAGGGGACATGAAAGATTTTGTTTTGTCTATAATTATTTTTAGCTGACTGATATTTGGTGTGGTTCCCATGACAAAGTAGTGGATGATAGTTTTTGAGTCCCCAATATTTGTGATGCAATTCATCTGTTGTGCCTTGACTAACAAGACCCCTTCATAAATCACATATCCTTCTTCCATATTGTTGGATTTTGTGCCCAGGTTCCAAGATAAGTCTAGAAAATGTTGTTCTCTAGGGATAAACAACACCCCTCCCACACCTGCCTCCCCTTATAGAGATGAATAATTTACAAGGTAAATTTAATAGAGTTTCTCACAGTAAAACATGAATCAAATAAGTGAGAAAAGTCATTGCATGCACAGGGAGTTAAGAAGAACTCCATAGAGTTGAATGTAGAAATATAACAATGGCTTCAAAGCTTGTTGCAAGAGAAGGAAAAAGGATATCATGAGACGAGGTGTGACTCATGGGTGGATGATTCATCTCTATATGAAATCATAGGAATTCAGGAAGAAGGGATTTTTAGATATGATTTAGCAATTGTTTTCTAAAAGTATCCAAAGCAAGAAATTTGTCTCTATTATCAGAGAGTGCAACAAAAGTAGGGTACAAGTGAAAATGAAGGTGTGTAGAATTCCATTTGGATTAGAGTGGTCTTGAGTGGCCAAGTAGTGCTTCACAATGGATCACTCAATGAAGTATTTAAAATTGAAAAAATCCATGGATGACAGATTATTATAAATATGACATAAAAGAAATATTTCAAAATATTGAAATGCCAATCAATGATAACGATGTTTCAATACCAGTGTGGTCAAGGAAATGGAAGTGGATAATTAGATTGCAGTGTTAATATTCAGTTGGAATAATTCATGTTACAACACTTTGGGTATTAAGAATTATAGCCCAAAATATGTTGAGATAGTATTTATTTACATAAAAGAAGCAGTTGTGAGATGACAACACTAGTGGATCAATGGTTGGAAATGCATAATGACCAAGTGAGGCTTGTCTGACAAATGTACAATAGAGACCAGTGGTGCATAATTGAGCATAATAGCAGTGCACAGGGTAGCAGGGTTCTACAAAAATTCAAGGACAACTTTCTACAACAATAAAGATAAATAAGTAATTAAATATGAAATAGATATGCATTTGAGTGCACACTAGAATTGATGCATGATACATAGAATAAAGATAGAATGAATGTGCATAAAATAGGCATGAAAGATCAAATGTTTGGTGCATAATGATGTGGATTTTTGCATGTAGACATGCCTAAACATGTTGGTGGACTGATTATAGACTAAGAGTAGTCTATATATATATATATATATATATATATGAAATAATTATTCGATGATATTTGAATAAAACTAATGATGGATTGTGTATCTAGGAAACATGATTATGGCATGATGATATTGTTTCTTATGGTCTCCATCCATATTAAGACAAATGAGGATGCTGGAAATTTTGACCAATATAATTAGTGAAGGGCGCTGACGAGCTTCTACAAATGTAAAAATAGCAAGTAGCATCAAGTAAATTGATAACAATATGCATTTGAGGTTGTTATGACATATAATTTCTTAAGGGAATTGAGGTAAGAATTCCCTCACTCAAATCTCAATATTTGAATTGATGTAAAGGAAGGAGGCGTTGATTATGCAAATAATATTTGTTTCTTGAATGCATTTATGAAAAATTAATTTCATACTGTGTTATGTTGGTTATGAGGTCATAACCAAGTTAAGTTAGGAGACATTACTCCCGCTGTAGAAATGAATGTCATTAGAGATGGTAATGTGTGAAGCCATGATGAGAATGGATATGGAAAGGCTATAGTGCCATCCAAGTGCATAATGGCGTTCCCCTATGTAATTGAGGTTTGGACTACAACCTTTTTGTCTACACTAAATAGCACTAAGGGATGATGTTCCTAGTGTTGTGTATGGGTTGAAGAGGAAGGTATCCAAAGGATTAGATGGGTCGTGGGGAATAGTTTGGATGAGATATTGAGGCATGGGCCATACCTTCCAACTCACATTGTGGAATACATGACATGAACATATAGTATTCCAGAGTCAATGCAATGATGCATTTTATAGATGTGTCCATGATTATTGGCACAATGGTTTTATTTGTTAGTAAAGTTTGATTGTGTTATGAAAATCTTAGTGTGTTGATAATTCTTATATCGTGAATGATAATTTCATTCTAGATAATCTGAAAAATGGATGAATTCCATTTTTAATATGAATAATAGTTGGAAGTGATGAAATTTTTAGATTAATATAATTATGAAAATCACTTCATGAACTGAATGAAAATATTGTGCATGAGATATTAACAACTTGTTTGGTTGCAAGAAAATTGAGAAAATTTTAGGAATAATGGTCTTGGATATGGAAATAATGTAAGCCCATAAGGAAGACTAATGTATACCACTGCAAGAGCCAAGCATAATGAGAAGAAATCTCATGCGTGGGAATTTATATTTTCCCGTATAACCAAATTTGAGAAATTAATAATTGGAAATTGTTATGATATGCGAACAATTTGTTTGGTTGCATGGAAATTGAGAAAATTGCAGGAATAATGGTCTTGGATATGGCAGTGGTGCACGCCATAAGGAAGACTGATGCATGTTTTTGCAATAACCAAGTAATTATGAGCAGAGGATTCATGTTTGAAAATTTTTGTTTTCCTGTGTGTGACAGATTTGAAATTTTATAATTGAACATTGTATGATGATGTCTCATATTGAATGTATGCATATGATGTAGATGTAATGATTGTCACAAGTTATGTATTGCTAGTGGAAGTCTAGCAGCAAGTTGAATTTTTTTTTGTGAGAAAATCTTGGAAAATAATGGATTTCCTGGGGAATTGTATAACAATGAAAGGGATTCCTGAGACTAGGGGGTGAGCATTATCGAAGAGCCATGTTGTCAGGCCCAAAGAGTGAACTCTCGTGTGAGTTTCAATATCGAAGAACCATGTTTTTAGGCCTAAAGAGTGAACTCTAATGTGAGTTGCATTATCGAAGAACCAGGTTGTCAGGCCTAAAGAGTGAAATCCCGTGTGAGTTGCACTGAAGCAACAATGTTTCTCCCGATTATTTTATTGGTGGTTCTCCTAGAAGTGAGGCCCTTGAGATCCCAGTAGTGAGATTCATAGTTACATATTCCAGAGGGACCCTAATAAATGAATGATGTAGCCTGATGGACTGAGGACAATGAAGGGGGAACATTCCTTGGGTCAACCCTGATAAACAAATGGGACACCATTCCTTGGGTTGGGAAGGTCAAGAGGAAGGGAGTTGGTGGAAATCAAGATAGTTGTAGGAGAATGCCGGTGGCTTATGTATATGTTTCAGGCTAGGGTTCCTTTGTATATATGTTTTGGGGCTAGGAAACCTATGTATTTATGATTTTGGGGGCTGGAGTGCCTTGTATATTTTGTATTGGGGAGGGAGTGCATATGTAATTTTTTTAGGCTGGAATTCCTGTGTGATTTTGGGATAGAGAGCCTATATGTTGATTATTAGTTGGGGATTCAGAATTGTAGAATGAAATTACACCTATAGTTTGTTGTGGACCGAGGACAATGAGAAAATAAGGGGGAGGGGATGTAAAATCCCCATGAATTATAATGTAATTGTATAAATGTGAATTAGGATGATGAATCGATGTGTTGGGCAAACGGCCCATATTGATTTAATGTGGTATGGGTCTAAATTGCATATTATGAACATTGAAATAATTAATAAAATAAATAATTTTTGGTTGCGATACAAAAGAGATGAAGAACGATGGGAGGATGTGATTCCATAAGAGAGAGGGGTCCAAGGGGGAATTATTCATGGGCATCAATCCAACCCACATCCATGAAATTATTGTCTTTGTGTATAACCTTCTATTTGTTGGTTTAGTGTATGAGAAGCAAATCATTTAACTCATGTAAGAGCGTGTGTTTGAGTGGTCACATCCCATAGTTATTGGAGAGTATGGGATGAAGTACAATTAGCTTGGGGAAGAGTGTAATTCAATTCAAGCAAGCATACAAGGAGAGGAAATTCGTATGGACAAGGGGGTAGTTCTTAGGGAGTCATGTTTTTGCATGGAGATTGTTTTTACATGGAGTTTTTTGGGCACCAAAGGAGGAGTAAAGGGTTGGTAAGAATGGAATCCATGGTATAGATGAAGGAAACCATTTGTTTGGATATGTTTTGTGTGTGAATAAAGAGGCATGTGTGCCTGTAAATCGAGCGGTAAGCCTATGGTGCAAATTCTTGTTGAGGAAATATCTCAAGCACCTTGTGAAGGTTGTTGTGAGAACTCCTGAAGCAATTGAAACTTCTTGGATCCTAGCTAAGGAATTCATGTCCAACCAAGTGCACTAGGGACCATGATAAATGAATGATACAACATGAGGGACTGTGAGAAGTGAAGGGGGTACATTCCTTGGGTAGCACGGGTTGTGGGGAAGAGAGAGAGAGCTAGAGGATTGGAACTGTTGTGTGAGTAGAAACTAGGTTTTGGGGCTGTGGTGTGTGGAGAGCGGGCATCCAGTGGGATGGAAATCCTTGTAGACTCATAGCCTCAGATCGGGGGTGGCCTATTGTTTTGATAAAATGAACAACAATGCATATGATTGGGAGGTTCATCCTTCATTTGCAACCAGTGGGTTAATCATTAACAAAGAAGTAATTTTTTTCTTTTCTTATTTTAATTTCATTGTGTAAATGATTTATATGAATACTGTGTGTTTGTTGTTTGCTTGAACAATTGTATTTATGCTTAATATATGTTGTTATATGCATTTATAACTGTAGTAGCAATCCAATGGTCAAATCTCTATGTGATATGTGGCCGATAAGCTACAAGATTTTAATTAAGTAGAAAATATCTAGAATTAATGTGTATACCACATGTAATGATGCTCAGTTGGAGGCTGGGTATGTTACAACTTGCCTGTAGGGCATCTCACACCAAAGATTCTATGTGTTGGATGCAACCACAAATGGATTCTTTTTTGTTGTTAGTCATGAAGGGTGAATGTGTCTGAGAGTTAACCCATGCATTAAGTGAGATAAGAACAACCTTGGGATTAAGGAATTATTTTATTACCAAGTGGATATACTTCTGATTGTGTTGGGACACATATATAACATTCTTCCATTGCGCCTGATTGTTCACAAATGATGTAAAATACCTCAACTGTATGTTTCCCACAAAATGAATTGGATTCAATTTTGTTTCAAAATACAAGAGAAGGTTGTGTTGGTAAAGTTCACATAGAAGGTCCTTTTCCTCTTTGTTTCTCTCATAATACACCTTCAAGAAGGTTTCTGTAGAGGTCATCTTGTAGGGCCTTTGTGCTTCCACTGCTCTAAATTGAAACAGGAAGTGTCTCTCATTCGAGAATACTGAATAGACAGGGAGGGTGCTCTACAACTGAGGATGGGTCCAAAAAGGGAGCTCATCTGCCCTTTTTATTCCCTAAGAATTTTTATCTGGGCTTGTAGCTCAAAGGCCCTATCTACATATTTCTTCTATCATTCCCATTTGCATTGATGTATTGTTAGTTTCTCAGCCCATCTCTACCTCAGGTTATACATGGATTGTCTTCATTATTCCATAGGAACCATTCCTTTTTCATGGGATTCAACCATGCTTTTCCAATTGGCCAAGTTGGCCCTCAGCCAAAAGTCATCTGCAATGTATGTCTGAATCCCAACATCTTTCACACATGACTCCTCTTTCTAGGTTTCCTAATTTATGCGTTTAGGGGGTATTACCTCCTCTATTTGGTTTTCTTGGTCTTGTGTAACAGTGCCCTCAGTTTAAGTTCACTCATTTATCTACTCAGGGGAACTACCTCCCCTGTTTGTATCTCTTGGTCTCTAGTCAATACCTCTTCGGTTTAGGTCTCAACATCCTTTCTTCCCATAAGTGCCATTTCTTTTCCAACAATTTTTTCCTGAAAGGATGATTTAGCAGGTTGTTCCTCCAGTTGATCATAGACCTGTTGGCTGAAATCAACCACTTGGGAGAGGAAATAAAGACTTGTTTGGCATCCTTTGTTTATCCCTCAACCTTTTCACCATCTTTTGTATTTTTCGATTTATTATTTTTAAATTAAGATCCTTCCACATAAGGGTAGAGTGCAATGGTATTAAGACATTACCTAGAATGAGTTGTTTCCTTATTTGTTTCCTTATCTTGGAGGGTGTGGTACAATCCTTTTTCTCCTTCGACACTACAACGTGATTTCCTTTCATCTCCTCTAATAACTCCTATGTTGTAGAAAACATTTCACCCTCACCATGGTTTACTTCTTCAACCCTTATTGGTTCTTGTGTTGCAATAGGGTTTATTTCTTCAACCCCTCCTGGTTCTTTTGTTGCAGTAGGTTTTATTTCTTCAACCCTTGCTAGTTCTTGTGTTGCAACAATGTTTGTTTCTTCAACCCCTACTAGTTCTTGTGTTGCAGTAGGGTTTATTTATTCTATCACCACTTCCCCTATTGGTTCTTGTGTTGTAGCAAGGTTCACCTATTCAATCACCACTTCCCTTGCTGGTTCTTGTGTTGAAGTAGGGAAGTTTTCTCTGGTCGAGGCCCGTGTCCTTGTATTCTTCAGAATTTGTATTTTTGGAAGTTCTCTAGCTTCTCTCTTATTTGTGGGTTCGCCTTGATGTGTCTATTCTTCCTCTTCAGGTTGTTCAGTTCCTATGGTTTCAACCTCCCATGCTTTAACATATGTTTTATTTCTTTCCCTTTCAGTTTCTGCTACTAGTGGTAGGAGACTCACATTGTATCAACCTGCATGACCTATTTTCTCAAGTGCATGCATTACCGAGATCTTAATGAGCCCATGGTGGGAGAGACAGTCTCGAGGCCACTTGGCCTTCCAAACACTGTGGTCTATTTGTTGAAACACTTTCCAAAGGAAGAAGGGGAAGTTGAATAACATTTGACATCGAATATGGTTTAGGAGCTTTAGATGACACCAAAATATGGCTCTGTGGTTCCCTTCAGGTGAGGTGTTTTTGGATATGATATGCAATTTGTGTGGAGGGCGAAGATAGATTGTTTCTATCAAACTTGTTCCCATTTCTCATCAATTATTCTTCAGCTTCCAAGAATTCATCCTTCATGTTAGGTAATGAAATTTTTTAGGAAACCATCGTTCTCCCTCCTATGAAATCCCTGTTAACACATATATTGCTCCTTCATTCATGCTTACTATTAATCCATGAAATTGGGCCCTGTTCTCCTACAAACTGAGTGAAAATTTCAAAGAGACTTCCTCAACAAACCCCTATAGCTTCTCAATGTACATTGTCCATCCTACAACTTGAAAACTTCTCCACACTTCCTCACCATCCCTTAGTACCATTATTTGATAGATATTCCATTGGTTTTCTCTCTTCGCCCTGATCATAGTCATACCTATCATTTTTCAACAATTTTTTTTT
>SNQJ01S0296692.1:0-10526 GCA_010110895.2 Picea sitchensis
TAGCATTTTCATCAAACTTTTCTTTAGTCTCA
The DNA here is from genome assembly GCA_010110895.2 of Picea sitchensis. Classification (NCBI taxonomy): domain Eukaryota; kingdom Viridiplantae; phylum Streptophyta; class Pinopsida; order Pinales; family Pinaceae; genus Picea; species Picea sitchensis. The sequence goes on from SNQJ01S0296692.1 coordinate 33, forward strand.
CATGCCTAGTTTTGGATTAGTCAACAACCCTAACTTGAAGTAATCATAAATTTGAACCTGTAATGTATAAAGATCTGAAACTGATACACAATGTTCTTCAGTGTGTTTTTTTCAATTCCTCCAAGTGTCACTACTTTGAACCTCTCATAAATGGCGTTATAGCAAAAATGGCATACCTTGTTGAATTCTGGTTTATTCTAGAGAGCGACCTTGTAGAGTGTGCCCCGCACAAAATATTTGATGAAATGATCTGAAAATGTTAAAAGGAATAATACATAATTTACCCTAACCAACACATTTTATCTCACTAAATTTGGATCTTTTATGAAGAATTTATGACGTTTTTATCCGAAACACCTGATTTTGACTAGTTTCAGGACTGGCCACAAACCCTATTTTCCAAAGAGTGTAACTCGCAAAATAAAACCACCCACAATATGAGTTTTGAACCAAAGATACTTGGATATGTTGTCTCACTTTCATAGCAATTTCATCATCTGAATCATTATAGAAAAAAAGTTATAGCGAAAATGGTGAGATGACCTGAAAATAACATACCTTAGAAAGCACCATCAAAAGAATTTATTCTTCCTTGCATTTCGGCCTTCTTTTCTTCACTTTCCTTAGAATTCCGGCTTAGATATCATTTTTATACCTCATACACCTATAGATATTCAATATTCTCAAGTTTTATTCAAATTAGAGAGCCTTGCCTCTTATTTATACTCTCCAAGTAGCTTCCTTAAAAACATCTTCTAGGTCACTTGGCCCCACTTTCCTTATTTTATGGTTGAGTCCACTTCTAATTTCTCCATTAAAATTATTATTGAAACAATTTATTTTGTATTCACTTTGAAATTTAATACACTCATCATTTCACTTTATTATTTACCTTTCAAAATCTCTTAAACCACTTTGATTACTTTGACCTTTTGGATACTGGGACTGGATGACTTATGAGGGTCCTCCAACCATTAGGCCATAACTCTCAAACCGTGAGGAGTTATGTGACGTTTATACCATAAAATGGCATGACATGTACTATCCATATAGAATGAGTATTATCTGAAAATATATCATAACTCATACAGATTACCCATCAAACAAACTTGGGTCCATTACCGCAAACTTGGGGTCTCAACTTCTCATGGCCATAACTCTCTAACCGTGAGGAATTATGCTGCATTCACATACCACCGAGTAATGACATGACAAAGAAATATCCATCTAGGATGTTTTTACCTAACAAATTCACTTTTTCTTCATCCTCATTATTCCACAATTAAGCATGGGTTTGCCACTCCCTGGCGTCTTCCGATGAGACTTCACCATCAGAGAGGGACCACTTTGGAGTTCATCCATATTTACTTCTTATCCCAACCATGAAAAACAATAATGAGTCATATTTACATCAAACACTATTGGGTCCATTACCCAAACCTTTGTGCTTTCAGAATTCGCTACCAAACTTTATCCAAGCGTTGACATCAATGACAACCAACCTTAATCAAAATCTCCCCCTTTGGTAGCGGCTTACTCAATGTAACCGAGAATCCTTATCACTCATTGCTCACAGAGCCATTACCTCATCCCTCTTGCATGATAAATATCTCCCCTTTGTCATCAATGGCAAGGTATCTCATCTGGGGCTGCTCCCCACGGCGTTGTCCTCTTATGAGTGCTTCCTTGTGTACATCTAAGACATATAAGATCATGTTAAAAAGCATTCATTTTTGGGTAGAAATAACTCCAATTCTTTGTAGAATATATTCAAAGGCTTCAGATGGAGTGGTTTGTAAATATGCGCGCTTGTTCTTTATTGCCCACATACTCAACTCGATGTTCTTTTCTACAACTGTTCCCGTGAAAGTGATACTTGATTGGAATGTTCTTAGTCTTGGAATGAAATCCATAGGGTTTTGAGATCTTGATGGCACTTGTATTATCATGTTGGAATTGACTCATCATACTCAACTTTGTATATACGTCAAAGTTTGTTTCATCCTAAAGAACACGTAGTACAACATGTTGTTGTTTTGTATACTACCTTACCGGTATGAGTAGAATCTAGATGATTGTTTCTTGCTTAAACAAGATACCAAACACTCACCAAAGTAAAAGCGTTGCTCCGGTGCTTGATAGATCATCAATACAACACGCCCAATCGCATCACAGTAGACCATAAGTGATCTTTCTTTTGGATACCATAATCCAAACTCTTACGTTTCTTTGAGATATCGAAGATCCTCTTCTTTGCTTAATACGTAGTTCTTTGGTCTTTGTTGAAATCATGCCACTATCAACCTACACGCATTACATATAGTGCGGATGTTGTCACATATAGTAGGCTACCAATCGATGACCTATATTGCCTCGTCTGTGGGCTTTGAATCATCATCTTTGTTCAACTTGCAAAAGGTTTGGTTTTGCATGGGAGTGATAAGCGGTTTGCAATCTTCCATTCGAACCTCTTTAGCATTTCTCTTATATACTTGGTTTGAGAAATAAAAAATTTCTTTGTTGCTTTGATGTATCACGAAGTCGAAGGGATAGTTCTCCAAGTGACATTTCAAATTCATACGGATGTTTTGCAAATTCGGCAACTTTGTCATCATCTTTGCCAAAATAATATCATCAACATAAACTTCAATTAATAAAATATTACCTTGAAGCTTACCTTGATGTAGAGTTTGTTTATACGCACTTCCTTTACGAACCACCCTCACTGGATACCTTATCAGTCACAGGTACCATGCTCTAGAACTGTTTAGACCATACAAGGAGCCAACTGCACGAATTTTACACGCATGAGTCACGTGTTCGATGGCGGAAATCCTTTTGGTTGTTCAATGTGAATTTATTCTTCAAGTTCCCCATTCAAAAAGATGATTTCGTTCATCATTATACTTTAACATTTTTGGAGCATGCATGAAGCTAAAAGCAAACGGATTGCTTCCATTACGGAAACTGAGACGTATGTCTCTTTAAGGTCGATTCCTTCAATCTGTGCATATCATTATAATCTAGCTTTGTTCGCCTTAACTTTGTCCATCTTCATTTCGTTTTTCCTGAAAACCCATTTTGTGTGATCACATTCTTATTCCGCTTTTGGTCTTGGAATGATTTCCAAGTTTCATTTTTCTCCTATTTGATCCAATTCTTCGTCCATGGCCTTATTCCAAAATTCATCGCTATTTGCGGCTTCTTCAAACCGGTTTGGTTCAATTGTAGATAAAGAGTGCTAAATTAATGGTGTTTGTTCTGGTGAATGCAGTTTTCTTCTAGTCTCAACTCTTGCATCTTTGTTTCCAATGTCGATCGAAGGATGATTCTTATGTTCTCGTTTGCTAGGTGTCTTTTGGAGATACTTGTTGAACTTGCTCTTCTATACATCCAGATTCTCTTCATCTTCATCTTCATCTTCCTCTTCTTCTTCTTTTCACCTTCTTCAAAAAGTTGTTCCATTGATTTGTTTTCTTCTTTCTTTGATTACGGTATTAGCGTTTCATCCAATTGTTACATTGATGCTTTCCACAACTTTGTTTAATCTTAGATTGTAACACTTGTATGCTTTCCTTGTACTTGAGTAACCAACAAGTATTCCTTTGTCGAGAGTCAAACTTTCCCATTAACCATCTTCTCCTTTGATGGCATTTGCTTCCAAAAACTTCTGAAGTGCTTCACATTTCTTGGTCTTCCTTTCCATAGCTTGTATGGGTTTTATGAGTGTTGTTTCTAGGCATTACTCTATTTTGAATGTGAAGCATTCGTATGCAACGCACGTGTCAAAATGTCTGTCAATTTGTAATCCGTTATTATTGTTTGAGCCATTTCTTGTCTTGTCCTATTCTTTCTTTCAACAACTCCATTCCGTTGAGGTGTCCTAAGCGGCCAATTGCCTTTTTTATTCCATGATTGCTGCATGAGTCCATATAGAATTCCTCTAAATTGAATTCTCCTCCATTATCCGATCTTAAGCATTTTGATTCTTAGATCCATCATTTTCAACCATTTCCTTGTAGATCTTGGGGAATTTTTCAAAGCGATTTGTTCCTGAGAAATAAAGCTACAATCATTCTTGTATAATCATCAACTAACAACATAAAGTATCTCTCACCTTTTAAGCCTTTTTGTTGCAGTTGGTCCAATAGATCAGTATGCACACTTTCCGATGGTTTTGTTGTTGAATATCCTTTGATTTGAACTGGTCTTTGTTTTGCTTTCCTTGTTGGCAATGCTTGCATAAAGTGTTGGTTGGGATGACGTAGGGCATTTCTCTCATTGCTTCTCTTTTGCTGACTTTGACAAGGTTATCAAAATGCGTAAGCCTATTCTTCTATGACATAGCCAACTTTCATCTTCCCTTTCCCTAGACAAAACTTTTCATTTCAATTTGCTTAACACATATATGTTGCTTGGCGTTCTTGTAGTTGTTTGGCGAATAATTTCCCTAAACCTTCTTTTCTTATCTCACACTTTTGTGAATCGAAAGTAACTTTATGACCTTGGTCACACATTTGACTACATAAAGATTATGTTTCATATCTTCTACTAGTAGAACATTTTCTTCCTTTTCGATTCTTATTCCCAATTCGGGTATGCCTTTTCCAATGATTTTGGATGAATCAGCATCTCCAAAGCGGAGACCAGATCCATCTCTTCCTCGTGTCTTGAAACTTGTCTCTATCACCCGTAATGTGTTTTGAACATCCATAGTCAACGCCACCAACCGCGTTTCTTCTGTTTAGCTTGTAGAGAAGCTGTGCATTCTTCATTGCTATCTTGATCTTTCTTTCTTATCCATGTCATTTTTGAGATTCTTGTTTGTGACTCACATTTGAGGTTCTTTGGGAGGGACTGTCATTCCGTAATTTTTGGCCATGTGTCCAAAATTGTTACATTGTAACATTCCACTTCAATGCTCAGGATTCAAACACAATTTGTAACTTCTTTTACGTGTTTCACTAGGTCTTCTTGAATACCCCCTTTGTGTATGGTTCTCAAAGTAGTTATTGTTCACATTGGTAGCTCTACAATTTACGGCTTTATGTCCAAAGTGTACAAGCATAACATAAACCAAAATATAGTTTGATACACGGTAGTTGAAGATCTTATGAAAGGAGCTGCTCTTATGAATCCTTCTTCTTCTTGAGGACGCAATACATCTATTTTTGATTCTAAAATCTGAATCTTCGGTGGAGGAGTGTCCATGTAAACATCCTTGTATATCTTCCTATCCATTTGATTGTTTTGCGCTTAACTTTTGGTTTTGTTTCTTGCTTCGTTGTTTTGTAGCTTGATCCCTTTTCTATTTGATTGTATCCAAGTCGGACTTGTCAATATGAATTTTTGACTTCCAATAATGTCATCGAACTTTTGGGCTAATGCATATTTTTCTTTTGAATATCCTTTCTTAGTGCTTGACAATCTACGCTTCGGGTTTCCAATGATCATCCTTTCCTTCTAGTTGTTCTTTGAGTGCTTCTTCAATTCTTTTATCTTCTTCTATTAAGTTTTTCTTTAATCATTTGTTCTAGTTCTTGAGTGTCTTTTTTCTTATCTAGTTACGCTTGTAGTTTCTTTTTTTCTTCTTTTTCTCTTACATTGCTTCTATGACCCTCTTTAATTCTTTTCAGAGTCAACATGCCTCTTCAATTTATTCTTCATATGATTCTTCATATTATTCTTTAGAGTCTTGCTCGAGTCTTCTCTCACGCCATGAATAGAACTCTCCACAACTTTCACTATCCTTGACTTCATCTTCATCATTGATGAGATGTCTCCTTTGGTGCAAAGTTTTTTCTTGAAAACTTTTCTTTGTGGATATTTTACCTTTATATGTTTGTCTTCCTTTGATTTGAACCTTCATTCAGTTTCTCTTTTTTATTATCACTTGACATTTGTTATGAAATGACAAATACTACCACAATTAAAACAAATTGAAGGAAGCTTACCTGTACTTACCGTTGGTTCCCTTGTGTAATCTTTTGGTGAAGTTGGCCACTTCTTCATCATCTTCGAGGGCGTCGTTGTTGCTTCTATATTCTTCTTGTTCATTTTCTTTTTGCTTTGATCTTTGGATGCTTTGAAATTTTGCTTCTTTTATGGATTTTCACATTTAGGTTCTCATCTCATATCTTTGTAGATATTCCATACGATTCGTTCATACTTATTGAGTTTAGATCCGATCTTTCTTCTAGTGCTGATATCTTAGGGTTAGATCTCGGGAAAGAGATCTTAGTACCTTTACGAACAATGTCTGATTCTTTGATTTCTTCTCCCAATCCTATGATTGCATTCTGTTCATCGACTTCATTAGAGTAAAGAATTTTAGCGATATCTTCGGCATCTTCCTTCATTTTAGTTGTTGGCCGACCTCTGTAAGTTTGAAGCTTTCTTTATTTGACTTTTGGATACCTTCGTAAAATGCTCGGAAGCTTGTCCCAAATGTCTTTACTTGATTTACAATGCATAACTTTGGTGAATACTATATCATTGAGACCATTCAAAGTGCATTTATGGCTTTGGAGATATTCTCCATAGAGTTTCAACGCTTTGTCCTTGTTGAATTGGAGCTATTTGGTCTTTGTGTATCCATCTACAATTGATTGCCAAACTTAGAATCCCTGTGCACATGTATATGCCTTCATCCTTATGCTCCAAAAGCATGCCATCCATCAAGCTGTGGTATTCCATTTTTATATGAGTTGGTACTATCCATGATCTGCCTTTCAGTGGATAAACTGATTATGAAGGAACCTACACGATACCAATTGTTGGATTTTTTGGGGGGGTGAATCAGTAATATTATAATTATAATCCTTTTTCTTCAAATGTTATATCAATGAAATTATTATCCAATAATGAAGTAATAAATAAACAATCACCACATGCACAATAAACTAGGTGTTTCACGTGGAAACCAGGAGAAAACCCGCAGAATGCTTTTTCTTATATGTCTTGAAGAATTACATTCATTGGAAGCACCAACTTCCTTTGTTTCATTTGCAAGCTGGAAGGGGGCTCCATCCTCCTAGTTTCTCGGGCACAATATGAAGCTCCAGCTCCCCAAATCTATGGCTACAACTAGAAGGGCTACAACCCCCAATGTTCTCCATCTACAATGGGAAGGTGGCTACAACCACCTATCCTTGCCCGTCATGCCACCCTGAAGTAAAAGAAGAATGATGGAACCACTGTCACACTATTACTATGATATATATTGTTGTAACCCTATACCAATAAATTTGAACCATCCATCAACCATGCATCCACCAGTACCATAAACAAAGGGGATCAACCTGTACCTCAACGTAATCAACCTATACCATAAACAAGTGCATTAACCATGTACCAACCTGTAATCAGCACGTACCATAAACAAGTGCATCCAGCAGGTGTACCAAGTATGTACTAATCGTAATGTCAACTACTTATCAACTATGACTTCATAAATGTGTACCAACATCATCAACTATACACCTCATGTATGTGTGCCAACTCATCAACTAACCTTGTCTCAACCGACTCAACATGTACCACCAACCAAAGCCCTCATCAATTTCATTATCCAAATATGATTTGTAGCTCTATAATAGACCTATTTTATATTAATTCCTATTAACCTTCCTTAACTTTAAAAACAAAGGACTAGCATTTTCGTAGAGCTTTTTGCTTTGGTCTCACATGCCTAGTTTTGGATTAGTCCAACCAAGCCCTAACTTGGAAGTAATCACATAACTTTGAACCTGTAATGTATACAGATCTGAAACTGATACACACAATGTTCTTCAGTGTGTTTTTAAGCAATTCCTCAAGTTTCACTACTTGGAACCTCTCAGAAAAGGATTTATAGAAAAATGACATACCTTGTGAATTGGCTTATTCTAGAACTTGTAGAGAGTGCCCCGTACAAAATATTTCATGAAATGATCTAAAGGCTATTACACAACATACTAAAGAGAGTAACCCTAATCAAAACATTTTGTTTCACTAAATTTGGATCTTTTATGGATAATTTATGACGTTTTTACCAAACACGATTTTGACTAGTTTAGATTTGTACAAACCCTATTTTCCACAGGTGTAACTCCCAAAATAGATGACCCACAAGTTCAATTTTTAACCAAAGATACTTGGATATGTTGTCTCACTTTCATGCTTAATTTTGGGATCTGAATCATTATAGAAAAAAATTATAGAAAATGGTGAGATGACCTGAAATAACATACCTTAGAGCACCATCAAAATTTATCCCTTCCTTGCATTTCGATTCTTTTCTTCACTTTCCTCAGAATTAAGGCTTAGATATCATTTGTATACCTCAAAACCTATAGATATTAAATATTCTCAAAGTGTTATTCAAATGAGAGCCTTTAGTCTTATTATACTCTCCAAGTAGCTTCCTTAAAACATCTTCTAGGTCCTTGGCCCCACTTTCCTTATTTATGGTTGGGTCCACTTCTAATTTCTCCATTAAAATTATTATTGAGCAATTTTATTTTTGTATTCACTTTGAATTATAATACACTCATCACTTCACTTTATTATTTACCTTTTAAAAATCTCTTAAAACCACTTTGATTACTTTTGACCTTTTAGGGGCTTCTAGATGACATATGAGGGTCCTCCAACCGTGAGCCATAACTCTCAAACCATGAGGGTTATGTGGCGTTATACATACCACTAAAATGGCATGAAGCATGTACTATCCATATAGAATAGTATTATCAGAGAAAATATCTGCTCATACCGTTACCCATCAAACAAACTTGGGTCCATTACCCAAACCACAGGGGTCTCAACTTCTCGTTAGCCATAACTCTCTAGCAGTGAGGTGTAAGCATTCACATACCACTGAAAATGGCATGACAAAATCCATCTAGGATATTTTCCCGACAAATTCACTTTCCTTCAACACATTATTCCACAATTAATAATGTGTTATCCTGCCTCCCACAAGCGTCTTCCATTGGGCAACACCCATAAGGGGACCACTTTGGAGTTCATCATATTTACTTCTTATCAACAATGAAAAAAATAATGAGATTCATTATTTACATCATGAAACACTAATGGGTCCATTACCCAAACCTTTTTACTCTGGTCTTTCTTCAAGGGTTGACATCAATGACAACCAACCTTAATCATCAACCCGATGAAGGAAATTGACAAAAATGGATCCATTTTCTACATTTGGGGCAAACAAGGTTAATGGTAAGAAAACATAACAGAAGTATACATGAATGAAAAGATAAAAGAAACAAGTATGGGTGACCGAGTTATAGAGGTCCTGACTGAGGTTCTCCTAAGGGGCCTTAGGACTCCTAGCCACTAGCTAATGCTGAAAACAATTGAATACTTCGGAAAATCTACACTAAAACACATTAAACAAATTAAACCAAGTTGTTAGAAAATGAGAGTGAGCAAGTTAAACCCAAGGAAGCAACAACAAATACCTAGCTAACCAATCCCTCTTGGGGATATCTAACATATCAAGAATTTACCCTACCCCTCAACCCTTAACCAAAAAGTGACACATCCAACAACTAAAATTCAACAAGTACACACACACAAAAGAGTCTTATAAATTTTATTTACATCAAACACTATTGGGTCCATTACCCAAACCTTTTTGCTACGGGTCTTTCTTCAAGGGTTGACATCAATGACAACCAACCTTAATCATCAGCCCCGTGGGGGGAAATTGACCAAAATGGTCCATTTTCCTGTTTGGGACAGCAAGGTTAATGGTAAGAAAACATAACAAAAACATACATGAATGAAAAGATAAAGAAAACAAGTATGGACAGCCAGTTATGAGGTCTATTTAAGAGGTCTCCTAAGGGGCCCTAGGACTCCCATCCACTGGCTAAGGCTGAAAACAATTGAATACTTCAGAAAATCTACACTAAAACACATTAAACAAATTAAACCAAGTTGTTAGAAAATGAAAGTGAGCAAGTTAAACCCAAGGAAGCAACAACAAATACCTAGCTAACCAATCCCTCTTGGGGATATCTAACATATCAAGAATTTACCCCTACCCCTCAACCCTTAACCAACAAATGACACATCCAACAACTAAAATTCAACAAGTACACACACACAAAGAGTGTTATAAATTTTAGCAGAGCTTTGTTACTATATTCATCGTCTCATTTTTTACAATGTCAACCCTGTTATTTATAAAGGAGAGGTGAAGGCTTAGGGTTATGTCACAAGACACTTGTCACTTTTGGAAAAGTGACAAGTGGACCAACCCTAAAGTAATTTTGTCTTTTTTACAAAAAGTAACCTTATCCAAAAAAGGGAACCTTATCCAAAAAAGAGAACCGTATCCAAAAAGGGAATCAAATCAGATTTGACTTGACCCTTCAATTACATAATAATTACATGCCAAAAGTAAATCATACGAGAGTTCATATTACAAAAAGTCATTTTCCATAAAATGACAAAGCTTGATATGCCACATCACCATTTGCCTTGGGATTT
>SNQJ01S0296693.1:0-10526 GCA_010110895.2 Picea sitchensis
TATGTATGTATGTATGTATGTATGTATGTATGTATGTATGTATGTATGTATGTATGTATGTATGTATGTATGTATGTATGTATGTATATCAAACAACTAACAAATATATATTATATAACAAGAAATATAACTAGCTTATCTATTATATAACTAATAAATATATCATATATTATACTATACAATGAACATAACTAATATATATAATATGTTAATTGGGTTTAGCCCGTGTGGTTGGGAGGAATGATTGTTATCCTCCCCTAAGTTCAATTCATGCAAGTGACATTTTGAACTCGTAACGAGTATATTATTGTAATGGCTTCGAGCCCTATTGTTGATTGGTCTTATGCCCTAAAGATTCTAGGGTTTACCCTGGATACCATCCTCGAAATGAGGGAAAGTACTTGGGGTTTTCCTCAGGCATTTAACTTGGAAAAAAAACTAACATATATAATATATTATATAACTAATTATTATATATTATATTATACAATTAATATAACTAACTTATATATCATATGACTAGTGAATAGATATTATATATAACAACAAATATAATATAATAACAATGATTATAATATGGTCAAATCCCTCTAGTGCGATTGGTTTCAATGGGCCTCGTTTTGTAAGGCATACCAGGTTTGAAACTCCACAGTGGGAGGAGACACCTAAAATCCAGTCATGCTAAGGGTTGGTGTGGCCCAAGTCGTGTGTGATCCCTGGGTGATTTTGATGACTTAAAGACCCATGGATTGTGGTTGCTTAGACCATAAGCTAGTCCCGTAGGTCACAAACAAACTAGAAAACAAAAACAAAACAATGATTATAATATAATATTACTAGATAACTAAATTAAATATAACAAAGAATATAATATATATATCTTTGTGCACACAGAATAAATGATATATATATATATATATATATATGTTGTGTGTGTGCATGAAGATATAAACCTTTGATTATTATTTTTAACCCTCATCTTGTAACTCTATAATAACCACACTTACTTAGCAACTATCATTAATGAGACATTGTAGATTACCCTTCACTTTAACTTAGTGTGACATGGCATATGCTTTTACTATTTTGATCATTTCCTTAGGAGGCCCATTTTAGACTCCAAATTTACTCTAATGTTTTTCATCTATGGTTTAGAAACATCATTAAACAATGAAGTGCATCTTCATAAAAATATCCAAAAAAAACACAATGCAGTGTGTGTGACTTGTATATCAAATAAGGTTAGAGCCTCACTAATAACTGGTTTAGGGTTTACCTCTAAAACCCCAAAGGGTGGGACCGAAATAACCACTAAAGTTACTAACCATAAATGGATGACTAAGCAAGTGGACCCAAAGGTCCAATAAGCCTCTCAAATTGGGTTTACATAAAACATTCTTGATGACCTCTTGGTCTATAAACCCACATATGTAGAGTATGGATCACTTTGCTAACAACTTCATAAATCGATATGCTATGAAACCTTCGTCTGATGTCCAAGGTTTGAACTCTGGTTCAAAAATATCAAAATAAATCGCATTGTGGATGCTTTGTTTATCCACGGGACTGAGTGTTGTAAGCTTATTCACTTGAACACTTATCCTTTGGCGCTAATTCTCCACGTGAGAACATATCATAAACATGTGCCTAATATATAAACCCAAGTGTTAAAACTCGAGTCCTCAACTCCCCACACAACCATAGGCTATACCCAGTTGCTTACTGGATCGGAGTCCCCTTACTAGAGATCATACACTCTTTACTAAAATTCCGGTCTGATATATCGGAAGCCGATAGGATGAAACCTGGAAGGTTGGACCCCAATACCAGAGTACCGGGTATCGGGTATATCGAGTGCTCAATTGATATAACTCACTAATTTATCGATGGTCGATGGAGACGATATAACGATAAGTCGGGGAACCTGCTATGTCGATATGGTGGGGCTCGATATGGAGTCATGACCAATGGAACCAATATCACGGGAATCAAGAGATCAGGATGTCGAGGCACCGGTTACCACTTTAGAGTTGGGTTGTTAATGCGAGAGGGGCTCGATAGGATGATGCAATGGGTCTCGATGGAGAATTGTGATTCGTTGATCTAATCATCAAGATTTGATCACCACCATTGATTGATTTCAATGTAACACAAAGCTTCAATCCTTCTCCTCTAATTAATTTCGATGGCATGTATCTCATGATAAAATGACAGTCACGACTTGGTCTTGGTTTGATCCGATGGTCATTGTTCCTCAACGTTTACAAAGGGATTCAACCTATGTTCTTTAGCAATATTCAACCCTTGATCTCCATGCTCATAGAACAAAATTCAACTATTGTTCATCCACGATTCCAAACCAATTCAAACAACCAACTCAACCTGATTTGTTATCAAATTAGGATCACCAATCTCATCTGATGATTGATGATCAAGAGTCACGATCTATCCTCTTTTGATGTGAGGGTTTAATCACGATTAGACCTGGAACCTACACAAACATATATGAAAGATACTTCTAGTAGAACAAACCTCAAATATGCACTCTATCTATGATTCAACGAATCTATAGAGGAATAAGTAATCCTTTCAACTACACGGGAAGAATAACACACTAGTTTTTCTTTGTATTAATCAGTCACTATACACATATTTACACAAGGCCTCCCTACCTATTTTGTCCTTCTTTACATTTTATTTGGCCATTGGTTGGCCTTTTTTGCCACACTCCTCTCTAATATTACTCTCTACAGTCTAATTCTAATCCTAATTCCCTTAGGCTTACAATATTTAAAACTAAAGTATTTTGATACCTGAATTGGTTTAGATCTTGAAATGTCTCCATTAACAAATTCCTAGGATCCCTCAGATCCACAATATCACCAACATATCTCCACCTCATCCTATATCGGTTTAGATCTCTTCAAAGACTTGATATCTTCTTAACAAAGGCATATTCGATTACAATATAGATTTCCAATCAAATCCAATCCTAACTTATGTGGACCTTCTAGAATACATAGAAAATACAATAATTTAAAGTTAGGGAAACCCACTCCCTTAGTAAATTCCAAAGACCCCTTAGGTAAAATCAACAAGGTTTATTTTGGAGGTAAAATGCTCATGCATCAATTCTCATATCCTCCCTTAAACACAACTTGGAGAAAATATGAAGATGGCATTATCTAGCCCAAGTGGTTAGATCAATAGGTTGTTGTCAATATTGATCAGCCTTTGGCTAGTTATGTGCCAACAAGTGCATGATTCAAATTACCCTAGGTAAGTGGCACTAATCTACACCAACAAGTTTACAAGGGATGCCATCCAAGAACGTGGGAAAGAATGTGGGCAAGCATCTCTTGGATTTCCCCACATGGTTTTCCTTCGAAAAAATGAAGATGGAATTATCTCATCATCGCCCCTTAATGACATTTCCTTGCAGTGGACATCATTGCTCACTTGAAAAAACTCAAGAGATATAGAATCTCCCATCATTATCCCATTAACAGAAATGATCTAGGAATAATGATACCCAAAATACCCGACCATGATGAGATACGGCAAGATAGTTTACCTTCACAACACCACCCAATCCTCTTTGGAATGTAGTGAAGAAAAATCTTGCAACAAGGCTTACAACGAAGATTTATTTTATAACATGAACTTCCAATTTACATATCCACGCACAAAGGTGGAGCAACAAGACCCTCTGCATAAATGGCTAGAACAAGTTTCCCAAAAGGTACTATCAAGAATAGTCTCCAAACTATTAGTGTTATCAGCAAAGCAATCTTAGCCATGAAATTTGCAAACATAAAAACTCCCAAATCATGCAATAAGAACATCAACCATAGCCAATTACAAAGCTATCAATAATAGTACAAAATTGAAAACAAAATAATCTTGGCTTTCTTCGCTCAAAAATCCCTTTTGTTTTCTCAGTGTGTATCGCAAAGAAGTTATCTTTGACTTCCCCTCACTATCTCATCATCAAACAACTATATCGATTTATGTCAACCAATTGAAACCAACAATGGGTTTTTAACATCACATCAGGTTTATACATCCCAACAATCTCAACAACATCCCCTCCCTTTAAACATGGCTTGCGGGATTACAATGAGCCATAAGGCTCACACACAAGGCCTCGAATCAAAGTTGTGATGCATAAAAAACATGCTCACAAGATACTGCAACAGAGAAAATCCAACAGAAATTGCAACAATAATCAATCAATCCACAAGGACACAGAGGAGAATTGTACAAATTTACATCGAATTATACACATCTATATGAAGGAACTTGTTCAAATGCTTCCATGAACAATCATCAATCCAACCACAATAAATAATGACGGTTGGCAATGGTCCAAAATGATACCTCTTTTGCAGCAAAATGTTTGTCATCATCAATGCCACCATACCAAGAATTTCAACTCTTGAATGAACTCATGTATCTATGATGAGGATGTTAATATGGCAAGGAGCTAGGTCCCAATTGAACAAATGGTGTAGGATGTGATCCCTATGCAACCAAAGTTGTAGGGTGTCCATGGAGATCAACAGAAGTATCATATGTCTCCAACTCAAGCATACTATCATCAACCAAATTATCAGTCGGTGCACCCTATGCTCTCTATAACTTAGTGGAATTTCCTTAGAAACAAACAAAACAACAATGGGTACAAAATAAACTCCTTGCAAATCAATATAAAATGACATCCATATAGAAAAGGATTCTCACCATACCCAAGAGATAATCACAAGGGTCTCATCTCAATATCAATAGGGACAACAATATTGTGTTCACTCTTCCCAAATCCCCCACCTATATATCCCATCTGGAACGACATCCAAAACTCGATACCTCTAGTATGTTTCTCAAATTCAAGGGTTCAAATCAATGCATTAATAGCCAACAAGGCATGAGTAACATCAAGATTTCCCTTCTTTTCAATACAAGAATAGCTACTACCAGAAATATCATCGGGACCATCTTAAGAAGCATCATCATCTATACACTACTAAGAAAGACATTTAACCTCTTCTTCCAAATTATCAAGTAGCTCTTGCTTATCACAATAGTCATTTATGAGGTCTTGATAGAGATCTGTATTACTTTTGTCTAGCTCATATATACAGGATGTCAAGTTCCCAACAAGGTCAAAATACTTCTTAAAAGGAAAATTTTATAGTATACTAACACAATCTTTGAAATGACCTTCAATACTTCTTAACTTGGTGGCTTCTTGAATAAGAATTATTGATATCACGTGCATCCTTGATCATCTTGTTCTTCTCATCCACTCGAGAAAGAAGATCCATGTATGTCTTTAATTTATGATACTTGTCAATACACCTATGGTTTGTAAGTGGATCATATAAAGTGTGAGGGACCCACAAAACACTTGTTAAAAAATACCTAAAGACTAAACAAATGTCCCCCTTACATTAAGTTTCTCCCCCTTTTAAACTTTATAAGGTTGGGAAAAGCTAAATTATGTTCCCCTCAAACTTGAATGGCCACTTTTTAAAAGGTAATACTACACATATGATCAATAACACCTTAAGAAAAATTAAAGGACCATGACCATCATACAAACTAAGGATTTTTACCCATGACCATGACCATCATACAAACTAAGGATTTTAACCCACCAGTGTTCATGCATATGGAATTTATATGTTAACAATTCACTTCAATGTAACCTTAAGTGTAAAGGTGAAATTGAGATAGTTGAGGTGATCAAGTTACACTCCCTTGGTATGGCCTTAAACAAGTTTCTCATTGCCTTTTCAATGACCACATTATTCTCCTCCAAACGTTAGTTACTCGAGCACCAATAATGAACAACTCAAGTTGCGAAAACAAGTTCACCTGAACCTTTTATGCGTATTGAAATCACAATGATGTCTTATGACCTAACCATTATGTGCCATGTATCCCACTCAATAGATGCATTCCATGACACCACATGTTCATACTCCATGGGTCTACACATGTAGATACACACAACTTTTTGCAAGGTAATCTTTCCACACTAACATACAACAACTTATCAATGCATTTTAAGTTTCATAACACTGTGTATCAATAAGAATCAACATCGAAAAAATCCACCTTTGTATTGCAACAAGACATCATCTATAGGGATTTCATCATCACTCTTTTGTCATGATGCACTGCCTATTGCTAATCTATGGCACATTTGTCTCCTTCTATTCCCCACAATCTTTGATGTTTATCACACACCGAATCTGCTCACATGGTTGACTCCCCTTGTACCTCAGGTCTCCTTTATCAATGATCTCCTTCAATTGTAATTGGTGACTATAACAACTTCAACCATGGGAAGTGGGTTTTTTCTTTTATCACACAGTGGCTAGATAGATGGGTATCTTCACCTTCTATTCCCTCACATGTTGATTCAATGTCAATAATTTTGTTTACTTTGCTTTTCACTAGTCAACCCACTTCAATCATGATTGTTCCATCTAGTCATGGCCACATTCATTTGCAAAAATGGCATATTTATTAGATGTTTGTGTCCCCACATAATCCCTTACAAACATCACAGGTAAACTAGAGCTAAGAACGTACTGGAAACAACTAGAGAACAATCTGAACATATATGGGTTAGAGTTGTTATGGATTCGTTTAAATCTAGATCTATCTCCATTTAATCACTTCATCTTAGCTACTCAATGGTCTCTATTTTCTATAGCAATGGATAGTAGTGACAAAACTCTCAGCTTCACACAGATATCTGTGAGAGGTATGAAGCTATCAAAGCATCATTAGGCATCAAATCTTCCAAGCATCAATAGTTGATGGACTATAGATTTTTATTTCTACTCCAGGATCAAACCACTTTCCATTCATGATCTGAATCGATTTTGGAGGCACTCTCCTGAGATATCCATGAATTAATGATAAATCATAATAGATCCATCACCAACAATCCATATGAAAAACACTAGTAGTGTCTTCACATACCCAGGTCGGTCACACCCGCAGGGGATAAAAATCCTAATTCATGTTCGACAACACAGGTATTCCAATAGAGGACGAATGCCTTTAGTAACCACTCACACAACCAGATCAAATATCAACACACTGATTTTTTGACGTGGTAAAACCCCTACAGGGAAACATCCACGGCCCCGACCAACGCGACTACTTGGAGTAGTTTATTAATGCAAAAGAAAAATATTACAGAAATTTTACAAGAGAGTTTCTCACAATCAATCATTGGCAATGACCTTCCATGATCTTTAAATAGAGATCATGAACCAATTAGGTGTTAATCCATGGATCAATGGCCATTAAGATTGAGGATAATATGAACTGTCGGATCACTCTATGTCGGGAACATATCATGGCCATCGGATTTCCTAACTACAAATGCATACTAAAGAAACACACTTTTACCTAACGACACATTAGACCAAGTAGATCTTAACTAACTCTTAAGTGTCTAAATATACTAACATCCCCCATTAAGAACAACTTGGGATAGGATTGAAGGATTTACAATAGTAACACAATAGGAGAAGGAAGGAGGCATCATATCTTATCCCCCTTTGATGACAACTTCCTGAACTCCTAACATAGATCGAAGTTTGGAAAACTTCGCTTCTGTAAGAGACTTATTGAAAATGTCTGCAACTTGATCTTCTGTAGGGAAAAAGAGCACTTCAATAACTTGGGCATGAATGAGATTTCTGATAAAGTGCATGTGTAGCTCGATGTGTTTGTTTCGTTGATGTTGAATTTGGTCTTTGGCGAGCTTGATGGCACTCTGATTGTTGCACCAAAGGATGGTTGTATGTTGTTGTTGCTGGAATCCAAACTCTGAAAGAATCTGTCGAATCCATAAGGCTTCTTGACTTGCATTTATCGTTTCTCGGTACTCTGCTTCTACTGAAGAAAGTGCAATAGCCTATTGTTTCTTATAGGCCCAAGTGACAGGTCCTGAACCAAGGTTGAAAACATAACCTGCAGTAGACTTTCGATCATCAGGAGCGCTAGCCCAATCTGAATCAATGAAACCAACCAATAAAGGAGTCCCCCCTGAACTGTAATGTATCCTGAACTGAATTGTACCATGGACATAGTGAAGTATCCTTTTAGTTTCTTTCCAATGGCTTTCATGGGGTGTTTGCATATACCGGGCAACAAGACCAACAACAAAGGAAATATCATCATGGGTATGAGTCAATTATAAGATGCTACCAACTAACCGATGGTACAAGGTGGCATCAACTTTGGGAGAAGTACAGGTGGCAACAAGCTTGACTCCAGACTGGAAGGGAGAAGGGTCTAGTTTACAATCATCCATGTGAAAGCGACGAAGAAGGTCACAAGCATACTTAGATTGGGAAATAAAAATCCCTTCATTGGTTTGCAAAACTTGGAGGCCAAGAAAATAGTGCAAAAAGTCTAAGTCTATCAATTCAAATTTATTCTTAAGGTTGGTTTTCACATGGTTTAAAAGTTTTGAGTCACTACCAGTAAGGATAAGGTCATCAACATAAAGGATAAGGATTATGATATGGATTCCTACTTTCTTGGTATAGAAATTAGAATCGAAAAGGCATATAGAGAATCCAGTGGCAATAAGAAAGTTGTCCATTTTGGCATACCAAGCTTGGGGAGATTTCTTAAGACCATAAAGAGATTTTTTAAGGCGACAAACAAGGCTAGATTCATTCTAGACATACCCAGGAGGTTGTTCCATGTAGATTTCTTCTTTCAAGGTGGATTTAACATCCATTTGATGGACCTCCCATTTATGTGAGGAAGCAAGGGAAAGAACAAGGCAGATGGAATTCATTTTGCCTAAAAGGACAAAGGTTTAATTATAGTCAATTCCTTCAACTTGGGAAAATACTTTGGCAACTAACTAATCCGTGTGTCTTTCAAGACTTCCATATGATACATACTTAGTTCTGTAGACCCATTTAGATTCTGACAATTTTTCTTCCATTCGGAAGAGGTACAAGATCTCAAGTATCGTTTTCCATTAAAGAACGATACTCTTCCTTCATTGTTGTATCCCAATATGGATTACTTGAAGCTTCTGCAAATGTCTCTGGATCATGAGTCTCTGAAACTTGAGCCAAAAGAGAAGAGGCTCACTGGAACTGTGAACGTGTTCGATGTTGATCTGAAGGATCACCGACAAGATCACCAGTTTCTTCTTGTGTTGAACAGACCAATCCAGGAAGCGGTGGAGCTGGAGCTGGTGTTGGTTCAAGTTCAAAGGAATCATCTGGAGGAAGGTGAGCAAGCAGAGGTGGATTTTCATCCTCATTGTCATCATCTGAAGAATAAACCAGAATAGGAACAGAAGAAGGCATAAACGTCGAAGATGGCTCGCTGCAAGATACCAGATCTAATAAATACACAGAACAGAAATAAAATGCTAGGAATGGCAAAATAACAGTAATATAACCAGACTAATCATCCACAATAACACAAAAATAATATGAGAACAACAACTGAAATAGCACTTTGATTCAGAAAGCAATGTTCATAGGCCTCTTCGAGGGGGCAACCTCCAATTGAGCAGTGCTCTATTACAATAATCTCCAAGCTAGGGTTTTCATACCCTCGACCCTTATTTATACTAAATATGTCTATTAAGAGAAGCATCTAGAGGAAGATCCTTCTAGAAGCGGAAACTTCTATTAGGTCTTCTTACATCCGCCTTATTCTATTTTATTAAAAGGCCTTATTAATATTGACGTTTATTACATCCGAATACATTGATCTACCTATGTGCGTGTTAGGACCTTAACATGTCTTCCCCCTTAAAAATAGCCTTGTCCTCAAGGCTTGAGATGTGGAAACTACTGCAAAATGGTAGCTGGTTCCCAAGTGGCATCTACTGGAGTCATAGATTTCCACTATACTAGCACTTCCTTGATGGTTCTCTGACGCAAGCGACTCTCACGTTGGTCCAAAACTACTTATGGCTGTAGCCAAATGGATCCTTCTTCAGCTAACTCTGGAAGGTTGGTTTGAATTTGGCACTTGGTTCCAATCACCTTCTTCAAGCATGAAACATGAAAAACAGGATGTAGCTTCGACTGATTGGGCAAAGCTAACTGATATGTGACTTGTCCCACACGCTTGAGAATTGTGTAAGGGCCATAAAATTTGGGTGCTAGCTTTTGACAATGCTCGGCCTTGAGGGAAGTTTTCTTATATGGTTGCAGTCTCAGAAACACCTGATCCCCTTTTGCAAATTGACATTCGAAGCGACCTTGATCTGCTTGCTGCTTCATTCTATTATGTGCCATGACCAAGTTCTCTTTAAGGGTATGAAGGATATCCTTTCGGACTGTAAGTATTTGGTCAACCGCCTGGACCTTCGAGGTACTCGGTAAGTATGAGAGAACTGAAGGTAGCTTCTGTCCATATACCGCTTCAAAAGGAGTCATGCGAGTGGTTGTATGGTATGTAGTGTTGTACCACCATTCGGTGAGGGGTAACCATTGAGCCCACTGGTGTTGTTTTTC
>SNQJ01S0296695.1:0-10526 GCA_010110895.2 Picea sitchensis
GAGAGATATTGCAATCTGTTCGGATTGTCAAATAGGCAAAAAAGGGGATGCTGACTGTACAGTCCGTACACGCTGACGTGGTAGGGTCGTACGTCCATACGCTGATGTGGTAGAGGTGATGTGGCTGACAATTGGTCGAATTGGAAGGTGACACGTGGCATTGTTTGGATAAGTGATTGGCTGCCATGTGGCCCAGTCATGGGCTGCCACGTGGCACCCCGGTATTGGCTGTTGATTTGTTTGTTAAAATATATTGGAGTTCGTGGGGTTCGACCCCCAGACCTCCCCACCGTATAGAGCCTTCACAAAGTCCGTCCGACCAACGGACCACCAGTTACGCCTTGTTATGTATGCGAGTTATTATGTATTTGAATTTGCATATTGTAATGTTTGGCGGGGGCTCGGGCCGGGGCTTAGCCCCGACCCATGGTCATATCATTTGTTATATGTGACCATATATATATATATCGTGCGGGGTTTTGTGTTTTCAAATATAAAACCCATGGTTCTATTGTCTGCCATATGACCCTTATGCTATACGGAAATGCGCGTGGGTTTTTTAAATGGTTTGAACGGTTGTAAAACGACCCGACATGTGTCAATGCTTCATTCGGTTGCAAATGGTTGCACTAGCCCGAGGTCGTATGGACCCTCATGTGCCAAGGTGCTAGGCGGTTAGGGGCTGGCACGCTCATAACCGTCCTACAGTTCGCACCGTTGGCGCGGTTGCGCCCGGTGCTGGGTTTTCACGCTTTAAATTGCGTGTGTGCTAGGTTCATGGAACAAGGGTGCATTTTGTAGATGCATAGACAACAAGCTTGAAGGGGGGATTTCCAAGAGACCTAACTTCTTCATTTTTTGGCCGATTGAGGTGTTGTAAAAGCCCAGCTAGGGGTTTTTGGACGCTATGAAGCCATTGGAGCAGTCTGTTGGTCAGTTTGAGCATTTCAAAGCACGTTTTTTTAGCACTTTGATCAATTAATAATAATGATCCATTGGAAGCTGGACCAGGAGATGTAGCCCAAGAGAAGGGTGAACTCCTTTATCAATTGTTGTGTTTATGTGCTTATGTTCATTGATTATGCCGCTGTTTATTTGTATCTTGCATAAGTAATCCTTTATTTAATGTGTCGCAAAATTGATCCATTTTCTTTTAACACATAAAATTTACTTGCAAATAATTTCAAGATTTCAAGTCTTCTTCAATTTTTAGATCATCTAACCCATGTAAATGAGAAGGTGGTAATCCAATTCATAGAAAAACAACTAATCATAAGGATTGGTGTCCCTTCTGTTCTTGTTTTCGATAATGCAGCTTATTTTTCTTCCACCTTATTAACAGAGTTTGCACTAGACAAAGGAATCATAATTAGATACTTTGCAAATTATTATCCACAGGTAAACAGAGTGGCATAATCAACTAATAAGAACCTAGTAAGGATATTGAAGAAAACGGTTGCAGATAACCAAAGGAATTGACATAATCTACTCCACAACACTTTATGGGAAGATAGAGTTACACCCAAGGAAGCTATAGGAAATTCTTCATACTTTCTCGTATACGGACGGGAATCCATTCTCCCAAACAGACTATATCTCCCATCTCTTCAACTTGTTCAGGAGTCTAGGGGGCATCCCTCATCAACCTTACACCGAAGAATTGACACCCTACTCATGTTAGAAGAAGAAAGGGAGAAAGATAAATCAAAATTCATAGCCCACCAACATATCATTAAATGATGGTTTGACCAACATAAGGCTAAAGAGAAGAATTTTTAAGTAGGAGACCCAATCTTGAAATGGGACAGAGAAAATGAACCTAAAGGCAAACATTCTAAGTTTCAGAATATATGGCTTGGACCTTTTCAGGTGGCCGAGTAAATTGGGGAAGGAACTTATAGATTACAGAATCTAAGGGGGGAATCTGAAGCCCTCCCAGTGAATGGCCAAGCCCTGAAACAATACTTTCATTAAAAAAATAAAAAAAAAATAAAAAAAATAAATTGTTTTGCGTGTGTATTTTCATGATTTTGTGTCTAGCTAGGCCGATTGCGAAATGCATTTTTTGTTTTATTTTTCTATTTGGACTTCTGCGCTTTTGTAGATTTTGTTTAGAAAGACAATGGTGGACCTCAAATTATGCGACATAGCGAACTCTCTTCCTAACTCGTCGCTCACATATAAACACGAGAAGCATTGGGTAACCTGCAATGGTTTCGAGGGGCTCTCTATCTAACCTACACATATGAATAACTTTGGAGAAATGTCAGAAGTGTATGCTTACTAGTTTGGTAAGACCTTAATGGAAACAAGGAAATCTGGAAAGGATTACATGCACCTCAGAGACAAAGCTAATAAATTTCACCTTAACCATCTCATCTTGAAAAATAACACATGTCATCCTCTCTCACTCTCTCATGGAATTTTTCCAAAATAAAAGTTAACTATATCAAATGAACACACAGTAGGGGAGGGTACGAAGATATCTCCGTCGGGGCTATGGACGCT
Organism: Picea sitchensis; assembly: GCA_010110895.2. Lineage (NCBI taxonomy): Eukaryota > Viridiplantae > Streptophyta > Pinopsida > Pinales > Pinaceae > Picea > Picea sitchensis. The sequence continues at coordinate 2,509 of SNQJ01S0296695.1, forward strand.
CGCTGGAAGCAGAGCAACACCGTAGCAAGTGAGTAAAGGTAACTAAAGTCTCTGTGCTAGTGAACACTCTACTAGACTCTTGTCAAAAGAGGGTGTGAGTTAGGGTTATAGGAAACGAAGGAGAAATAAAGGTTGAAAACCCCACAGGCATACCCAGGGGCATCAACCAGAGAACTTCAAATGCAAGGGTAAAAGAGGCCCTGATTTAAAACCAGTTAAGTTCTACACCATCTTTTTGCATCAACCGAGCCCGAAGGAGGAACAAAGATTTTGATTTCACCCAGTAAGTCGTCATTTTTTGAGCACTCAACACACCCTAAAAATCCTATGTCAAATTTTACTTTTCTGGGTACCACTTGATCTTTTGCACTGTCTAATTCGACTTCATTATATAAAAATGTTTCCTTTTCTTATCATTTTTTACTCTCATCAAGTCTTCCAAAGCTTGCTTGAATGTATGAAACTCATGAATTAAAAAAAAAAGACTTAACACTGAAATAAGGAATCATTAGACAAAGCACTCCCCACCCCCTCCCGACGTGCTCAAAGATTCGGCATCAGAAGGAATTAAAGGATGAAAGAAAATCACTCAAAAACCACAGTCGTCGAGTGTCGATCGACATCGGCAAAAGGATTTTTTCTTTCCCTCCAAGCATTACACAAGGATATCTCCGACAACCGATCCCCTTTGGTGTCGATAAAAGGCAAAAAGAGTAAACTTTAAATGAAGAAATAAATTATATCGTCGATAGTCGATACCCGACGTGCTTATCAAAATCAGAGGACCAAATTTCCACGAACATTCAGACCACGCTAAAGTTTTTATCTGATCGCTGAATTCTGAAACGTTTTTGACATTGGGAGTTCTGAGGATGCTAAACCAAAGGAAACTACGCAATAGGTTTACCCTCAATCACCGATCCCCGACACCTTTTCGACATCGACAATCCCAGGTTTAGTCTAAGGATGCACCCCTGGAGGAAGGTCCCAACTCCGATTAATATTTGTGAGCTAAGTCACCGGTTTCCATTGCCACGTGTCCCAAGCCAGTTTTTCCTCGTCGGCACCATACAGATAAATCGATCGGCATTAGAAGTTTTCACAGAATACCATCAACGAAAACATTCGTAACACCTTTTCGATCCCCGATCCACCCACTAGGAAAGTGACACAATGGGACGTTTTAGCGCTAGGTACGTTACAATCCGGAGCATTTAAAGGACTAATTAATTCCAAATCTTGCATTAGTTTCTAATTCATGCGTGAATGAAAAGGACCGTTTGAATTTACTGATACAAAACATCACCCTTCACACCTCCACCATCAACCCACGATGAATTAAATTACAAAGATTCGGCAGTAGATTTGTTTGAATTTCACTCATCACCTGAATTAATTGGTTGATATGACCGGTAAGTTCTTCTCCGTTAAATCCTCTTGAGCCATTATAAACAAGATTATTCAGCGCACTAAGGAGTTTCAGAGCATCCAGAAGAACGAGACGAGTAGTTGAAAATCTTCCGAGCCCCCCCCGTGAGTATCAAACTACAAAGTTTATCAAGCATTATAGGTATGTACCAGTCTGGTTTTTTTGTGTTTTCACTTCATATATACGATAATATCCAATATCGCTCAGTGCACAGGTCCTAAAGGATTTTATTTTTTGATTTGTAGGAACAATTCCTCCAAGAAAGCCAAACACTAGGCGATCTCCAAGATAGCCTAAGCTAAAGGAACCAGAGGTGGGAGAAGGCTCATCCCCAGGGTCAACAAAACAATCAGAATTTTCTCTTAGGTCGGAACTAGTTATCAGAACATCCACCAAGAAGATTTTTGCTCAACCTATGGCCTTTGGAGACACATAGGCAAACACAAGGGGCAAGGCGGTACTCCCTCACTGGGGATATCTCTTCAAGAATATAAGTCGAGAAGAATTCCCATAATATACCCCGCACGACGACCCCGACATGAGAAAGCTCGACAATGAAGTTTTTCCAAATATTAGACTGTCATACCTGTACATGGTAGCGAGCATGACCCCGTTGTTCCCCTGCATAGAACTGTTGCAATGGATCATCAACCACACAGACACAAATATGTACCTAATCAACGACGACAATGGCAAGTGCGTCGGGGTTTTCCTTCGAGTAGAGGTTGAAAATTATTACAAGCTCAGAGACCTGGAAGAGGGACTGAACATCGATTTCTTCGTCAACTTTTATGAGCACCATGACACTGGCCAGGTGATGGATTCATCATGGTGAGAGGATAAAAAGTACATCAATCAGACCTTCGACTGGTACCAAACAACCAACTTAAGGGAGTCATATATCTACCTAATGGCCCTCATTCGCCGGTTGTATGGGGAGAAAGATCGCTTCAGGTTTTCAGAGGCTTGGATGCCTATAGCTTATAATGTATCCATTTCTGGAAGAGGTTTTAACTAGAGTGCCATCATTTCCAAGAAGTTGAGCATTTTCATACAACAGGCTCAAACGCCGAAAGAAGGAGAGACTCCATCCTTCTATATGTCTTCTTATTTATTGAACGTCATCTATGCCATAAATGTTTTTTTTCTGAAATCAACTTGAGTTGGCACGTCTCGAAACTCCCAGTCCATGTATATTTCAGCGTCTTATGGGAGAATAGGTCCAAAAAATCCTACTCCCTCATATTCGATGAATTCATCACTCGCATTCATTTTATTCTTTTCAAGAAAGAGTGTCCAAGACTATCGGCTACAACCAAAAAGATGATATCAAAGGTTAGTCACTGGCATCTAGATGAGTGCGATACCTATATCAGGGTTTTCGGGGCCACTGGGGCACCACACCTTTTACCTGTGCATGTTCCTGATCAACTAGTGGTAGGAGAGATATGCTACTCGACTATCCTGCAAGGTTACAATGCTTCCCTGGTAAAAGACAAGAAATGAGCATTTATACCCTATGGATTCCATATAGGTTTCTACCTAGTAAAAGAAACCTCTCAAGCCAAGTAGGAAGGACTGAGCCAATTGGAGTTCTGATTCCAGACTAACCGTTTCTGCAAACATGACCTGAGAGGTTTAGTATCGAAGCACACATCACAAGTATCGTCCTGCTGGCCTTATGCTCATGACAAATTCGAATATGATGTCTTCACCGAAAATGCCCAAGACTGGGAGGAAGTGGTGGTAAGGATGGCTGAACCTAGAATGAAAAAGTTTAAAGCCATGAGCCTGGATGAATAGGTGGAATTCATAGAAAAATATGCTCAAGGATCCCTCAGATCCAGAGAGGAAATGGTAGTGGCCGAAACAACAAAGATTGCCCTGGTAGCCCTGATATAAGAAAAAAATTTCCCCGAGGCTCAGGATGTGCGAGAGAGAGGGTTACTCGTGTATGAACAAGCCCAATGGATAATGGATCAGATGTGAGATAATCTAGACCTCATCAGGATGCCATTGCTCCCTGCAAACAACTTGGATGAAAGCCATATAGACCCAAGCGACTCCGAACTAATAGACGTCGATGAAATCGTCGGGTTAGATGACCCTAAATTCACAACACCACCGGCTGGATCACCGACAGGTTTTTCAGCTCAACTGGAGATAGTAGGGGTATTAGTAGAAACAAGTGCATCATACCCCTTCCACAAGTTGATAAAAATATATGATGATGATGAAATCCCAGAGGTATCTCTTAGGACCCCTGTGCATATAGAAGAAGAAAAGGGACCTAAGAAAACATCTTCTCATGTTCCTGATGCCCAAATTCAAGAGGTTCCATAGAAAGAGAAAGCAACTGAGAGTGTCCTAGACACTAAGATGCACGATGCTCCGAAGACCCCAACACACAGTCCAAAGGACAAGTCAGGTTTGGACGAACCAAAGGAGGAAGCCCCACAACAGGAAATCGACGCTCCAACGACCGATGAACAAGTAAGTATTGAGTATATTCCCAACTCCTCTATTTCACTTGGTACTCAAAACCTCGATGAGTGAAAGACATAAGCTGGACCTTTAGAGCACATGAGGAAGTTAAAGAACCCAACCTTGAACAAGTGTACACCAACGGAAGTTTGGGAAATGCACTCACATGGGGGGATCAACAGATTCTCGAACTTGTGGATGAACTAGCTGACATACATGCCATAGCTTATGATCGAAGGAATAGGGCTATCGTCCAGAGAACCACCAAGAAGAGGAGGGTAACTTTAGATCGTTCGATCCTCATCACTACCAAGGAACATCTGATCAACATAGAACATGCTAAGACGTCTGAACTCATCAGCGCATGGATGGAAATTACAGATGCCACCTTGGACAGAGCTAAAAGAGATGAAAAGGAGTTGGTTGTCACCTTAAAGGAATTGGAACATTTGCGCCACTTAGCGAAGTATTACCAGGACAACACACAGGCTGCAGTGTACCTAAGAAATGAATTCAAGGAGGACTACAACAAGTTCATAGATGAGCAGATCCTATTCATAGCAAGGATAGTTAAGCTCCAGGAGGACACCCTCATGGAACTTGCAACGTGAAAATATATGGAGTGGTGGTACGAGAAAGCACAACAAGCCGTAGAGAGAATGGACTACATTGGTGCGGTCCAACAGGGCCAAGATAGAGAAGAACACAACATTTGAGTGTTGAATGAAAGTAGTCTTGATCGCATAAAGAAATCAATCGAGTACTGGGAAAAAATGGCTCGGAAAGCCCATCGAGAAATCCAAGAGAAATGGGCTAGGTGTGAGAAAAACTGGGTCAAAATCAATAAGGAAATGAAGGATATTGGACTCCCCAAGTTTGACACGCTCGATGACTTCGACGACTTGCATGACATAGTCAAATTGCACATCGAGCAAGACTCAGCATGGGCCAAAGAACTAGCAAAGGTGACAAACACAATGCTAGGTGAAGTGCAACAGTTTATGGAACACCCGATCAAAGCTTGAGCTATGCTGCAATAGTTAAGTACTAGTTTGGTCAAGTATCGAGCACATGCGGTAGAGATCAGAGAGATTTACGCGGCCCCGATGGAACAACATAGATTCCCATATGTCAATACCTATGAGGAGTTGTTCATCAAGTGGTCGGAGTACGAGAAGAGTCACCCTTTTAAAGTGATATATTGAGATGACTCTTAGACAAATTGATAGGAGAGAACTCCACGTGGGGAATTTTGTTTTACTTATCTGCACTTTAACCGTTATTTTTAGTTAATTTTATGTTATAAAGAAGAGCATCGAGCAATTAGTTAGAGGTCGATGGTTGTTGCAAGAAACTCTCATTTCTTGTTTGTTAAGAATTATTTTGGAGCTTCCTTTAATTGAGAAGTCCTTCTGGACCAGAGATAAGTTTATGTTTTCATCAAATGTGTGTATGATTGGATGTGGACAAGAACTATTTCCTATTTTGTCTCATGAATGGATGTAGTAATGAGTAAGAGCTATTAAATCTATTGATAAGTTATCTGATGCAATGTTTTACAGTTCTTTCTTTAATGATGAAAATGAATCTTTGTGTTATTATGTGATTAATGATTAGAGTTGAGCGAATTATTTTTCTTATCGTTGTTTATCACATGCATGCTTTCTTGTGATAATTCATATCTCAGTCAGTAATTGGAATATTCACATGGTTAATGTATTAGTACTAGGCCTGTGGTATATGATCATTGTCTGCATGCTAGGGTGTAAGGGTTATCCCAATCCCAACCTCTTCTCCAGTAGTTTGAGTTTGTTCCTGTTTGTTTCCTAGTTGGTTTATATCGACTTTCCATCTTATATAAGTCACACCAAAAAGAAAATACAAAAAAAACACTCTTGAATTGAAGGAGAGGCCTTCACAAGAAAATGTAGAGCCCATCGATTAATTGGCCGAATCTCAAGATCTGGAGAAACATTCCACTATTAAACGCTACGGATTCTAATTGGGCCTCAGTGGCGGGTTTGGTTCCTGCTGTTGACCTAAAGGGATTTAGGACCCATTAACAAGACCTACACCCTTGCACCCAACATCAATGTTCAATATTTCATCGCCTTTCCCTCCGATAGATCAATCGATCTCGTCGATTTGAAGTCTTCCCAATTGTATCCCCTTGCAACCTTAGACTCGGTCACTTCGAGGGCCTTGCCTTCTAACCAAGAGTTAGGATATTCTCTCTACCCTGAATACATTATTTTAGATCCTCCTTGATCAAAACATGTGTTTTCTTACGAGTAAGAGTTTGATTCAAAACTTAACCATTCTAAGGATTCTTTGGGATTATCTACTAGGATTTCACTAGACCTCCTTTCACTCTACAGTAGATGAAGGAATTCCCACTTCAACCTAGTTAAAGATTTTGTATCATGCAATATTTCCATTTCAAAACAGGTGATTTCTAGGAAAAAAGGGTTCCCATAATTACATAGGAACCTCACCATAAGTTCAGGGGAACTTTTCTACCACTCCCCCAATGAAGAGTCATATATTGCAATCTTTCCATTCAAGGGCTTGCAGTTTCACAGGGTTATAACCTACATTAAAACTACTCACTTAAATATTCATATTTTCCATATTTGATAGTGAGAACAATCATACATAATCCATTTTACTCATGAATTGAACCATTATTTCATTTAATCACATTTATCATACAACAATTAAACAATTTATCTTCATCACCCAAAAAACATTAGACATGGCAGGATAAAACACTTATTTGTTCACTAAAAGGTTAAGCCAACCAACTGATTGAGGGGAAATGTATTTCCACCTAATTGTAGGCTATGCTACACAAGATATTTCTACAACATGATAACCTCATGCCAGGCCATGATACCATCACATGATTGATTCAACTAACTTACAAATTGAGAAAATGATTCAAGAAGGTTACTCTCCTTCCTCCATTGGTAAAAACATAATTTTTCCTCTTCCCACCGAGCTCGGGACCTCCATGATTTTATCAGGGTCCTTGCCAATTGGATTTCCTTTGTAAAAGGGATCTCCTTATATTTTATACAGTCCCTCAACGACCTCCCCTTACTAGTTCAAGTTTCTTTCTAGTAAGTACCAAGTTGCGGCCCACTTTTGCTCCAGTCTGGATCTAGTTCTTCTCTCCTCCAGGGTAACCATTAATTTCTTGGGAAATTTTCCTATTTTCCTCAAGAAAAAATCCCAATTTGTTTTTTGCTCAGAGTTGTGCATGTGAGTCTCTCCACTCATTGCACCATCTATTTGTGATTTTGCAACTCACTTCATTGACAATGAACCTCTGTGAAAATTTTCTATTTTTTTTTCTTCTTAGATCCTGCGTGCCAAACATATTATTAGGTCTCTAAAGTCTCCCTGTGTGTTATCTCTCTCTTCCTTCTCTCCTCTACTACTCGTTTTATTTTGAACTCTTCTCTCTAACTCTGCATGATATTTTTCCACCTTTGGTCTCTTCTTCTACCTATCCTCAAGATTAATGTGGCTTGTTTTCAAACCAACCCTCGAGTCAGGCTCCCAAATTTGAAGGGGAAATCCAGGTACATTGTTATGTATGGAATTTCAATTGACCCTTCATCCCTCAAAGTACCAAATCTACCAACAATTATAACTACTCAACCACCCAATCCTAATCTCCATATCTGGTCATGTGGTCACATGAAGTCTAGGTAAGTTGGAAGGTGGTGTATTCAATTTTTGCAAGTGTAGTCTAGGATGCTAATAAATATTCCTATTTTCTTCATTGAAACCTCTCAATTCCACCTCACCAGTCACACTTTTGGTATCATGGCCAGTACTCAAGGCTTCCTTCCCCAACCAACTATATGGTATTTTATTAATCATAAACATAACTACATGCTTCATAATTTACATTACATGAAGTCTTAGCATAATTACAGTTATTGGGGGGAACTAGGGTGTTGAGTGAAAAATGTGTCGCATAAATTCTCAACGATTTAATGTCAACCAGGAGCTCGTAAGCTTAGAGGCACAACACAATATGTGCGAGGATTGAAGTTGTCTATTCTAAACTACTAAAGCAAAGAACATAAAAATA
>SNQJ01S0296697.1:0-10526 GCA_010110895.2 Picea sitchensis
TTAATCAAAGCTGGGGAAAATTCTCTGAGAAGTTTCATGACTTGCCTATATAAAGGGGAAACACGAGAAACATAAGACTCATTGTGAAATAATGAATTTGCAGAGAAACAAAGCATGCCGAGAGGAAGTGAGTTGACATAGAATACAGGGTGAACTAGTGAATACTTTGTGGATAGAAACCAACCAGTACCCACAATGGAACCAAAAAATATGGGTGCATCGAGCCAAGAAGGGAGGAAAACATGAAGTAGTCGGGCACCATGGGAGGCAACAGAGGTCGGACATGAAACCAGACAACCCAAGGAATTCGTCAACGTCGACACAATTACTTCACCTTTTGAAGAACCTATAGACCCTACGCCAGTGGTTGAAGAAAGGCAGGGTACAACCGCGTCGGCCATGGAATTCGACCCAGCCAATAGCACGTAGGGACATCCCATGCATAACACATGAAACCCACCAGAAACTGCGACAACCGAAGGGGCCCAACAGGTAAATGGCCAAGCTACTGTGCAGATAGAGGCGAGAGTACCCAAAACCACCAGACTAGAAACTACGCAACAACAGGAGGGTTTGGTAGAGGATATCACTCGCCAGCCAGACCCTGACATAGAAACAAGACAGATGGAGGCAGGTACCTCAAGTCAACAGGAAAAATGGAAGGGAAAACATCCTATGGTGTGGTCTCCATGCATGCATATTGATGCAGTGATTGTACTCCTGCACATTCTGGAATGAGTGAAAACCATGCCAACACTACTAGGTTGCGTGGAGAAACTAAGATACTTGGGCCACAATGTGACCGACGCAGGAAAATTCCTCGAATTTGCATAGCAGGTCTACTTGGACAACATAGGGATAGGGCCCTTTGGATATCCCATCCTATAACCAAAGCCATGAGCAGTTGGCCTAGAAAACACAGGGATCCTAAACCTGTTGGAGATTCCCCAGTTTGGAAGGGAGAAAGAGGTGAACAACTGCATCAAGCGATTGGTAGTGGTCCTCCATGGAGGATTCCTATGGATGGAAAAACCCATCTCCATAGACATAGATCTGATAGTAGTAATCAAAGGACTATCATCAATGGGTGAGAACCCTGCGCAGTACCTCGACGACAAAAAAAAAGAGAAGGCATTGGATGAAGAAATGAATAGGAAATATGGGGCAGAGAGGGGCTCGCATGACATTATTATTAAAAGGATCAGCAACACCTCTACACAGATGTACACCAAAATCATGGCCTGTAAAATGATGAGAAAGTGTCACAAGGAGGAAGTCCACGTCAAGGTCATCGCAACTGTAGCATAGTGCAGAAATGGCACATTGCTCAACTCAGTCCCTTACCTGCTGAACCTATTCCTTGTGGACTGCAAAGATGCGTAGGACCTCGGCACAGAGTTCCACTACTCATGACTACTCATGCTAATCACATTGACGGGGCGGAGGGATCCCCCATATTCATACTTTTGCAGCTAGATAGGTCAGTGTTGCGCAACACGATACACGTTGTTGGGGAGAAACTCCGACCCCAAGCATAGAAGAATAAACATGGGTACCTTTTCCAGGTACTTTGTAGAAATACAGGAAATCATAGCCAACACTTGCAGAATTACCCCAGAGGTGGTCATGCAGTTCAAGGACATATTCAACTTCAAGGTGTCCATGCACAACATGTGGATCCTAGCGTGTAGGGATCCGGGAAAAGAGTGGCTCCAATTAAGATACTATGGAGGAAGACGTAGAAATGGCTATGAGATATTGGCCCAACGACTGGAATATTCCAATCTTAAATCAAAAAGTACCTAAGGGTATGGAGGTGGATGCATGGAAAACCAAGATACCTACAGGAGAAAAATTTGCGCCCAAAAGGACGAAACCAACACAGAAGTCGGTGTAGCAAAAGAAGGGGGGTGCAACAAAGAAGGATGCGTAGGCAGCAAAAAGGACACTACCCCACAACAAAAGTAACAAGGAGCGAGGGCTACAGAAATGCAGGGAAGCCCCTTAGCATCTACTCCACAGGAACCAAGGTCACCTAAGCGACCAATTTCACAGATAGGAGGAACGTGCAAGAAGGAAAAAGCGCATAAAGAGCCTCTTGAGTAAATAATCATAGAGGACGATGTTGACCTCGTGGTTGAGAAGGTGCAAGACTGGGTAGTCGAAGATGTCGAAGAAGCCAAGCACCAAAGAAGGAAAATACAAGATGACCTGACTAAAATAAAGCAGGTCCTTGAGAAAATCAGAACTGTGCATAGGTCTTAAAGGGGATCAAAATCCTTTCCCGAGGGAGAAACAACAATGGCAACAAGGACTACACCAGAAAAGGAACACACAGTTCACACAATTTCCCAGGCGAGTCCAACATTCAGAGTAACAAATGACATGATGCACATGGATGAAACCACAACACAGACACCACTAAAATATTTAACGTAGGTTGACATGGTAGTAGCCAGGGTACCCACAAAGGCATTGTATAGACTCCAAGTTAGCATCACATAGGAGGTGCAGTCATGCGTGAGGATAGACGCAGTAGACCTGCAGGAAAAAAATGGTGACAATGAAGCACTGGAGCTCGTGGTCGAACAAGTAAAGCTTGAGACCAGAGGAGAGAAAGAGTGCGCAGATAAAATTGAACAGGGGGTGACAATAGTCTATAGCCACCTTCTGGATAGCGTGTAGGTCGAGAGTTCAAGTATAAAGGAGAAACTCAATAAGATTTCCCAAACCATCAACCCCTAAAGGCAACAGATTAAGGAATTGAAGGAAAAATTGACTCAGATGACTCCACCTAAGGTTAGGGAGTAGAGGAAAGAAGAAGTTGCACTACAACTAGCAGATTTGGAGAAACAAGCTAACACAGCAACAGAACTATTTGACAGAACAACACAGCTTTGGATAGCACTGGAGGAAGATGAGCAGGCCCAACAGTGGGACTAGGAGGAAGAGAGAATAAGTGTGGAAATCGAAGACCTCAAGCAGAGGAAAAAGAGAATGAGCATCACTGATCATTTAAAATGAGCACATGAGATGAAGATATCCCAGGCCGAGCTAAAGACTACGCAAGAGCACAAACAAGAGAGACAGGCACAGATGGAACCCCTCCAAGAGAAAGAAGCATAAATGATCACGCAGTTGGAGACATAGAAGAAGAATATGGTGCAAACACGAGCAAAATGCACAACCATAGTTCAGGAGGAACTCACCGCGCAGAACTTAGAAGTGCTTACAGAAAAGGTTGTGCGGGTCCAAACACGAGGAAGGGGACTTGTAGACAAGTTCCACAGTCTAGCAAAGGATTTTAAGGGAGCGCTCAGTGCCTAGGTGGCTTGGGAAGAGCCACATGTTAGTGTTAGGTGCATGCCCATTTTGGGGTAAAGACTGATTTTGAAGAATAAAGCGCTAAGAATGAAAAGAAAACTAGCAGGAAAAGTAGCATGTGCAAGGTAAACATGCATGCAAAGGAGGAAATCATGCGAGGCACGCATGCAAGAAGACCGAACCATGCTAGGGTTATGGTTTTGGTAAGAGAATGTAATGTTTGGTAAGAAAAAAACATGTATAAATAAGTACCTAGGAGGTTTGTTGTTGTTGTTCCAAGACTGTTATTAGTTCTGGTTCAAGTTTTTGGTTATGGACCAGAATGTATGTAAAATCTGATCTTCTTTTGTAAGTTGTTAATCTGAGGAGAGGAAATAAGGTAGATCTTGAGGGTTATATCACAGGCCAGGGAGTCTAGTGTGATCTAGTTCGCCTCATTGTAGATCTCGACACGTATGATAGAGAGTTGTAATGTGCACGGCGCTGTAGTTTTGGAAACACCATAATAAAAGAGCAGAGTAGACAAATCTTTGTGGGTGTATCCCAAGAGGGGGTGAAGCACAGTAGATCATGTTTTATGTGATTGAATATTGTGTGTTTCCTTTACTGTCAAGGATTAGATATTAGACAAATGCATGAATGACTTAGTAGATCCCTTTTTTTACATGCATGAATAAGAATGAAAAAATATTCAATATAAGCTGAATGTTAGAGTAAAAAAATGAAGATCACATAGTGTAATCCCAGATCCCCACTAATTCCCAGGTTGCAAGCACCTGAGCATTGCATCCACCCATAAGAACTATCTCGGGTGAGACTGTGCAATTCCTTCTGTGCGTTGTGCTGCCTTCTGGTTTACCAAGGGGGCGATAGTTTTAGGGGGGTTTTGTTGGAAACCATAGTAGATATGAACCTAGGTCATCCTAATAATGGTAGCAAGAAAGAAGCAACTAACAATGTGTTGGGCCCCAATAGCTCCCCCTATATTTTTACAAAATTTAATGGGGCTCTATTAGAATCTTGATAATTATAATGAGCTACAGAATCAACATTTTCAAATAGTTCCATACCTTGGCTTGCTTTGAGACAAACTTAATACATTCACTATAGTATGAGACATTTATTACAAAAGTATATGTCAAAAGTTAGAAACGAACATAAAAATCTCAATTTAAACAAAAACGTTAATTTTGATCAAATGTTTACTTTCGTTTAAATTATGATTATGTGTTCATTCTTTTGCTCATTAGAAAGTTTGACTATTTTGAATAATGTGTTCAATACTTCCATCAAATAATATCTTGGTTGGTTTCTCATTTTATGAAATCATTTGGTGATGATATTAATTAATTAAATTATTTTCATTTGCATCTCATTTCAAAATAATAATAATAAAAGAAATTCTCTATCATTTGTTTGATTTTGTAAAAACTAAAATTAATATTTTTTCTCCATTAACTTGGAGCTTCTAGATCATGTTGAAAACAAAATTATAAATAATGTTTTGTTTATAAGTTATAGTTAGTTTAAATTCATTTTTATTTTTCTAGATTGTGTTTTATTCACAATTCTTAGGTTATTAATTTAGGTTTCTTTTGTTTCCTGAGGTTTCTATTATCAAATATTTGATCTGGTCGATCATGGCTTGATATTTTTTATTTTTTATTTTTTTTATGCGGAGGAATCAACCTTCAGTTGAGCCGCGATGCTTCGTTACTGCACGTGGCCGTTTTATCCAACCTCTACCACTATAAACTCCGGGTGTTCCCATGATGCCCCTTACACAGAACACAAGGTAAGTGAGAGTGAACTTGAAACCTCATGGAACTTCATTTCCACGGCACTTGCCAATTGAGCTGCCCAAAGGCGATCATAGCAATTTTATTATCAAATACGTTCAAGATGATTGATCAAAAATAATTTTGTATTACTACAAATAATTTATGAGCAACAGAGATAAAATTTGGAAAGATGTCAAGATAAGACAAGCATTCTGCCGGAAAGCAGTTACATTAAAACCATGAGAATTTGAAGAAGCAGTTTGAAACCCAGACAAAATGGACCCATTTATCTTCCACTTGGAGATTTTCCCAAAAAAAATGCGCGATTTGAGAGATATTTGGGTATATTTTAGAGACAAATTTGAGGGTGGCGAAAAGTAATAGTGACGCCCAATTTGTTCATTCATTTTATAAATATATGATAAAGATCAGAGCATGGAAGATGAAATTCAGAGAGGGATTTTAATCCTTTCTCTTTGTATAATGTTCTTTATGGCTTTTATTTCTTTTCAAATGGAGTAATGGATGGTTTGAATCTTTTGGAGAATGGACGAGTATTTTAAAGAAGAATATGGAATTCCGGGTTGTTTAATGGCTTTTATTTTGTGAGTAAAAATGGTTTTATTTTTCATTATAATATATTCCTTATTCTTTGAATAATTGATTTAAAATAGCTTTAGTCTTTTTATCAATACATGGTTAATTATTATCATTTATGTATTAATTTTTCAATCTTTAAAGTCTATTTTCCAAAAAATTTCGGGACTTCTGAGAATGGACAAATTGATTCAAAATTAATAGAATGACATATATACATTTTGTCTTTAACCTTTTATTTATAATGTTATTATTTATGTTTTTTAATCCTGTTACATGTGTAAGTCACATTATCTTTTGATTAAATGATCTGTGATGTGTGGGAGGTTTATATTATAAATACCATCTATCATTTGTTTCATCAAAATACAAATGTCGTGATTATATCTTCAATTTAAATAATGGGATTTATCTTTGATTTTTTAAATTGAATGATAAAATCATGAATTGCTTCTAGATTTATCTTCTTGTAATCATGTATAATTATGAGATCATAGGTTTATGTTTTTTTTTTTTTTTATTTATTTATTAATTAATGATAATTAATTAGTGAATATTATTTTATTTGGGTCTCTATTTAGTTGGAGATTTCTCTCTTGAACATGGAAGTTAGATGTTCACCACTTTCATGAGGATGCTTGGATACACCTCACTATTCACTAACATGGTAACTTCTTTTTATTTTTTCTATCATTTACATATAATTGAGCTAGAATGTATGGTTCGACTTTGACTATCCACATGTTCATGTTTCATTAGTTTTATGTGAGAGATTCTTTAAATTTATAAAGAAAAACAATAAATATTTTATGTGCTTTCTTTTGTCACATTCCTAGAAGCAATCATTTTTTCCATCGATTTTCGTGGTTCCATTAAAACTTGCGACTTGTAAATCCCATGTAAAATAAACGAGACTTGTATATTTTTTTGCTTAAATACAACTACTATGGTTACATTTGAACATATGTACATATATATAGTGTGTTTTAGTAATTAGTTAGTTATTTCTCTCTCTTTTATTAGTTTCTTTTGGATTCTTAGATTGACTATGAGCCATTAACCCATCAGAATGAGTTACATCAAGCGGCTTGGGTTATTTAGTTAACCTGCAGGCCAAGGTTGAAGCTATGACCCTATATTTTTACAAAATTTAATGGGCCCCTATTGATCTTGATAATTATAATGAGCTTCTGAGAATCAACATTTTCAAATAGTTCCATACCATGACTTGCTTTAAGGACAAACTTAATACATTCAATATAGTATGAGACATTTATTACAAGGTATATGTCAAAAGTTAGAAACAAACATAAAATCTCAATTTAAACAAAAGCGTTAATTTTTATCAAATGTTTACTTTCATTTAAATTATGATTATGTGTTCATTCTTTTGCTCATTAGAAGTTTGACTATTTTTGGATGAAGTATTGAACACATTATTCAAAATAATATCTTGGTTGGTTTCTCATTTCCTTGAAATCATTTGGTGATATTAATTAATTAAATTATTTTTCATTTTGCATCTCATTTCAAAATAATAATAATAAAAAGAATTATCTATCATTTTGTTTGATTTTGTAAAAACTAAAATTAATATTTTTTCTCCATTAACTTGAAGCTTCTAGATCATATTTGAAAAACAAATTATAAATAATGTTTTGTTTATAAGTTATAGTAAGTTTAAATTCATTTTTATTTTTCTAGATTTTGTTTATTCACAATTTTTAGGTTATTAATTTAGGTTTATTTTTGTTTCACGGGGTTTCTATTATCAAATATTTGATATGGATCTGATGATAGCTTGATTTTTATTATCCAAATACGTTCAATATGACTGATCCAAAAATAATTTTGGATTACTACAAATAATTTATGAGCAACAAGAAATAAAATTTGGAAATGCGTCAAAAACAAAAAGACTATTTTATGGGACTGATTGCAGCCAAACCATGAGGAGTTGGAAAGCGGTTGTGAACCAAAATGGACCCATTTACCTTCCTTCAAGAGATTTTCCCAAACAAATGCACAATTTGAGATATATTTAAGTCTCTTTTAGAGGCAAATTTCAAGGTAAGCCCGATTAATAGTGACACTAAGCTGTTCATTTATTTTATAAAATATATAGAAGATCGAGCCAAAGAGATGGAAGAATTGAAGGAGGATTTTAATCCTTTATCTTTTGTATATTATTGCTTTCGTAAACTTTTATTTCTTATTTTCAAATGGGTAATGGATGGAATCTTTGGGAGGATGGACGAATATTTTCAAAGAAAATATGAATTCAGTTGCTTAATGGCTTTTGTCACAGTAAAGTAAAATAGTTTTATTTTAATTATAATATATTCATATTCTTTGAATAATGGATTATGCATTGATTTAAATAACTTTAGTCTTTTTATCAATACATGGTTAATTATTATCATTTATGTATTAATTTTTCTAATCTTTAAAGTCTACTATCCAAAAAATTTCTTGCAGGGCTATATAATGGACAAGTGATTCAAAAACTTAATAGAACAACATATACATTTTGGCTTTATTGCTTTGTTTATAATGTTGTTATTTGTGTTTCAATCACATTACATCATCTTGGAGTTTAATATCTTTATATTAAATGATATGTAATGTGTAGGAGGTTTATAATATAAATACCATCATCATTTGCTTCATTAAAATACAAATGTTGTGATTATATCTTGATTTAAATAATGAGATTTATTTTTTGAGTTTAAATTGAATGATAAAATGCATGGATTGCTTCTATATTTATCTTCTTTGTAATCATGTTATAATTATGAGATCAAAGGTTTATGTTTGTGTTTCCCTTTACGTCATTAAAACCTAAAACATATTTATTTTAATTTATTTAGAACAATCATGAGTTTCATTACTAGATTTCTCTCTTGGACATGGCGGTAGTGAATATTTCACCACTCAATGCGGTCTTGGATACACCTCACTAATTCATTGGCAAAGGATAGCTTCTTTTTCATTTTTGTCATTTTACATATCATTAAACTAGAATGTATGGTTCGTATTTTGACTATCCACATGTTCATGTTTCATTAACTTTATTTTTGAAAAGATTCTTTAAATTTATAAAGAAAACAATAAATATTTTTATATGCTTTCTATATCTTCTTCCTAGAAGCAATCAATTTTCACATCAATTTTCGTAAGCTTATATTAAAACTTGCATCTTATGCGATCATGTAAATGAAAGCTTGAGACTTGTATATATTTTCCTTAAATACAACTACTATAGTTACATTTGAACATATGTACATATATAGTGTGTTTAGTAATTAGTTAGTTATTTCTCTCTTTTATTTGTTTCTTTTAGGATTCTTAGATTGGAAATTTAATTTCTCTCTTTTATTTGTTTCTTTTAGGATTCTTAGATTGGCTAACGGAGCCATTAAACCCGTCAGAACAAGTTACACCAAATGGCTTGGGTTATTTAGACAACCCCGGACCGGACTCGCTCTTCCAATTGACGGACGGTCAATTTTGCCCGTCAACACAATGAGATTGAAAACAATTGTAAATCAATAGAACTTTATCTTTGGGATAAAACAAAACCTCCTCTTTCACACTCTCGTCACTCCAGTTATCTTATATGTATGTGAAGTTTGGGGTTGCAGTATATATATAGAATCCTGGAGAAATATAGAATATATCCAAAAGAATTTTATAACTTATAATCTCAAAATTAAGCGCAATACACCCTATCCTATTCTCCTCATAGAAGCAAGCCTTTCACCCATTGAGGGCATTGTTATGATCAGATACCTAACGTACAAGAATAAGATAAATAACATGGATGACAAGAGGCTCCAAAAAATTGCTTCAAAATCTAGCCAAAACCACCAACGACTCAAGCAGGGATGGCATAAAGATGTCAAATCTTGGTTGAATCATTGGGGAATACAAGAAGAATACATCATGCAGAATATCGATAATATTACAAATATAATCACTTCTAAATTTAAGGAGAATATGTGGTGTGATAAAGAATTAGTGGATAAAAGGAAATTAAGATACTACAAGGAGGTGGTCAACCCTAATTTAGAAGATCAAAATTACATCTCAGTTTTGAAAAGTGCAAAAAATAAAATCAACATTGTTAAAATAAGAACAAACTCTCATGAGCTACATAATGAAATTGGGCATTGGACAACTCCCAAAACACCATGGGAAGAGATAATTTGTCACCTTTGTGACACTAAGAAGGTAGAAGATGAAAAACACTTCCTCTCGGATTTCCCTGCCTATACCCATATTAGATGCCAATTTAAAAATATCTTCCACATTAATGACCTTCCTAAACACCTAAGTCATCAAAAACTATGGTGATCTTAGAACACTTCTCTTAGTGCTTTTTTAGCATAGAAATACAATTTTAAAGAAATTGAAGCAATCTCTTACCTTCTTAAGGTCCGATAGACCAATTGATCTTAATGGACGTTAATCGTCATCATCATCATCAAGCAGTTGACCAATTTTATATGCGGTCCAAGTGTGTAGTTATTAAAAATAATATATACCAATTAGTGTAGGGAAAGATATTTATAAATTTCATATTTATTTTAGATCTTTTGTCAAACCAAATAATTGTGATTCATTATCACCAAAAAAGTAAAACAAAATCTAAAATGAGTATAGCATTTCATAAAGTTTATTTATACATTGAAAAGTTTCACAAATATATCTAATCTAAAATTTCAATTAAATAAACATTTCATATTTATAATAAATAACAAGGTGCTCTAAAGCCCAATATGGGGGAGATGTTTTCATGTAATGTAACATTATGTGACAACA
>SNQJ01S0296698.1:0-10526 GCA_010110895.2 Picea sitchensis
AGAAATATCTTCACAGGGTTGCTGAACACCCTGCAGACTCAACAAGAAGTTGCTTGAGAAAAGAAGTGTCAGGAGGGCATCAGATTCTCCTTTTGAAGGAGAAGAAAAAGGGTTAATTCCTTAGAGGTCAAAGCTACAGGAAATCTCAGAAGAGATAGCACCTTTGTGAGTGCAGAGACTCTGCAAGGAGTGAAGAATTCAAAGAGCCTTTGAGGATTCAAAGAGAGAAGCTCAGGAGGAATAGTTCTTTCATGCACAGAGCCATAGCTACAAAGATCGTAGAGGCAGAAGAACTCTTTGGAGAGTTTAGGGTCCCGAAAGCTCAGGAGGAACAACATCGTTAAGAATGCGGGTGAGACTCAAAGTTGTAGAGTTCGCAGAGGGAAAGAGAAAAGGTCGAGGCCTTTGGACACTTGGAGAATTCTTCCAAGTTTAGGAAGAATGTGCATTCTCAGGAGGAGCACAACTGCCATTAGATCAGGCCGAGAAAGAGATCTAGACCGTTGGATTTCCACGTCCAAGGAGCAGCGTAGGAGGTGCGCACATCAGGAGTAGTTGTGAGCCGTTGGATCTCACACGTATTTTTGACATTCGTTGGATGGGTCAGAAGCTGCATGAGGTTTAAACCTCATGCACAGAGCAGAGAACCAAAGAGGTCCTGAAATAGTCAAGGTATCGAGATTTCGGAGTTCAGGAATTCAGGATTTTGGAGGTCCTAATAATGAGAGGTCAGGACACTTCACAGTGAAAGTTCTGAAATAGATCTGAGTCATCCATTTAGAAGGAGGACATGTGTCGCGAGATCTCCATTTTGGGGATTTGGACATCGGGAAGCAGAAAAGGGAGAGTCTTTCGTCTTCGCATCTAGCGGAGTCCTGAAACAATCTGAGTCATCCATTTGCGGAGGACACGTAGAGGAGATCGGGGAGTCCACCGAGATTTCAGATATCGGGATTCGAATAGACAAAGGAAGTGTCACAGGGGTCGCAGAGTTTCTAAAAACCAAAAGAGGATTGGAAGAGTCCAGAGAGAGGACACGTGGCAGCAAGAGGTTACTTCAGTACTTTGGGTATCGAGGGTACCAGAGGTCAGCGGAGAATTGTTGCGTCGGGATTCGTGAAGTTCTGAAACGCAAAGTCTCGAAGGCGTTCACAGGAGCAGTCTTGCTGGGAGCATTTCAGCATACTAGATATCGGGATATTGAGATTCCTAAGGATGAGAGATCCAGACTCATAGGGAGGAAACTCTGAAATGATCAGGGTTGTTGATTCGAGGAGTGGATCATAGCCATTGATCTTGGCCAGGAGTAAAAATGCTTTATTGCCACTTCATCATTTTGGATACCGAAAGTGCGAGAGAACAGGGGTAGAGGAGAACCCAAAACGCGAAAGTTTGAAAGGATTTTCGGGAGGCGTCATTTCAGCGTATCGGAGTTTGGAACTTTGGGAGTCCCGAAGACAAGGCTAGGCAATTTGGGATTTGAAGTCCCGAAAGAACAAAAGGAGAAGACCAGGTAAAGCCATTTCGGGATACCGGGGTTCGACATTTCAGGGATCTCGTAGACAGGAGGTCTGAGCATTTCAGAATTTTAAAACCCAAAATCGTGAAAGAAGAAGGAGGCCGAGAATAGGTATTTAGGCATTTCGCATATCGGCTTTTCAGGAGTCTTGAAGATAGGAGGTCGGGTTCTTTGTGTCGTAAAACCCCGAAATAGGACTGCGGTCATATGGGAAGTGGTCACATGGACCAGAGGTATATCCCTAGGGGCTAATTGATGTTAAAGTCATTTTGGAAATTCGACATTTCAGGGATCGGAAGGAGGAAGGGTCAAGGACTCTTGACATCGGGAAACAGGAAGTCCCAAAACCCAAAAATATAATTTCTGTAGAGAAAAAGGGAACGGTTGTGTACAAAGGCTATGGAAATAATAAGGACCTGTGGATCGAATGTTGAGGTCCTGATAGGGATTTGAGAGATCCTCTTCAGCTTGAGGAGGCGGTAGAACAATCATGTGACCGGACCTCGGCCTGAGGGCTGGGGGTCTTTGTGCCAGTTGTGGTATCAGAGCTTGATTTTTGTTTGTATATTTCAGGCAAAGGGAGCCAGAAGAGAAGGAGTAATCTGATACACATCATCAGTTGTGGCATTGGAGCCACTTTCTGTCTATATACTGCAAGCAGAAGGAGGTAGAGAAGGAGAAGAAAAACACTATGATACACACTAGTTGTAGTATCAGAGCCTGATTTTTGTCTGTATATTTCAGGCAAAGGGAGCCATAAGAGGAGTACTCTGATACACAACATCAGTTATGGTATCAGAGTGGGGCTTCATTTGTATATTTCAGGTGAAGCAAGGAGAAGACAGAGTGCTAAAAACTCTGTGGTGATTATTGCAGGTAGGAAACAGTCAAAGGAACCAGTCAGGAGGACTGTAAAGGAATACTGGGAATGCTCAAGGTTGTAGAGTGACAGCAGTAGATTTGTCAGGAGGACAGATAGACATCAAGCAAAATGACTACTGAAGGTCATGCATGCAATGGAAGGAAGAACTGCCAGTAGCAGGAGAACGCTGCATGGGATAAGGAGCTTGCCAAGATCAAGGAAAGGATGGATGAACTTGAATTTGGGATGCAACAGGATACCAAGTTGAGATGGGTATATGAATGGCCCATGAAGACAAAGATAAAATGGCCAGTCAAGGAGTTGATGGCTAGAAGATAGATAAGGTTGTTAAAGGGATGGTTGAGGCATGCTAAAAACCTCAACGAACCAAAAGAGGAGATGGTTTAGGTATGTGAACCAGAGGCTGGAAGAAATCTCAGTGATGATGAGGATGAACTGAGGTCATAGGATGATCTCATAGACTGCCAAGAGGGAAGAAAAAAAATTCCTAATTGCCGGGAGGGCAATGAGATGAGATCACTACGGGATCTCATAGACTGTTAGGAGGACAACCAGGGACTTTCATATTTCCAAGAGGGAAATAAGATGAGATCACTGCGAGATCTCATAGACTGCCAGGACGGAAGCAGGAAAATCCCAATTTTCCAGGTGGGCATGGGAACTAAAATGAGGCTATGTGAAAGTCTCATGAAATCGGATGTGAGTTCATATCAGGAAGGGGTGCTGGTAAGTGGAGATTCATGTGGTTTTGCAGATCATGTTAATGAAGATGATGACACGTTAAAAAATTGCACCATCCAGGAGGAGGATCGGAGGAATCTTCTGATGATTGGAGGAATTCGAATATTCCTGCCACATCGCCCAAAGGAGGCCAAAGTCTGTATAGCCAATGAAGTAGCAACAACAAGAGAAAAACAACTAGCTGTGACTGTAAAACAATAATTTAAGCAAATATTATAAGCTGCCCAAGCAGAAGAGGAGGATGAGCATTCCGAGGAGTGGCTCAATATTTTCAACCTAGAAGCTCAAAAGACTGCAACATTGAAGCTTGCAGAAGAAGAAGAAGAAGAGGCAAACAACATGAGATTTTCTAATCTATGTGAACAGATTGAAGCCCTAGAGAGAAGGGTGATAGTGCAGGGCTTGCACATCTAATAGATCAAGTTGGAAGAAGATGAAGGGAAAATGCAGCTGAGGAGACTCCATGGACAGAACCAGCCATTGCAGCAGCTGGATGAAATGATAGAAGGCATCAGGAGGCTAATGTTGAGATAAGCAGAGACTGCCAGCAAGGAAAGGCTGAGCAGAAGGAAATCAGAAGCAGCAACAGCAACAGGGAAGTGGAGCAAATGAACAACTCCCAAGAATTGTTTGGGATTTAGGAGGATTTCAACAACTGAGATGGGAAGCTCATGAGCAGGAGCATATGAATTGTACAGCTGAGGAGTATGATGCAGGAGCATTTCTCCACGCCAGCCATGCACCAGCCAACCAGCCCACTCAACGCATGCATTCAATGAGGAAGAGAGGCACAACCATCTCATATTCAAATTTTGAATTTGAATCAAGCACATTTAATGTTTGTAAGGTTGTTAGAGCCAAAAAGCCATGCCTTTGCCCAGGCATAGATGTAGATATCCTTAATGGTTGTAAGGTTGATATCTAGATCCGATCTGGACTAGACAGCCCATTCAATGTAAGTTTAATGTAATTGAATAGGGTAGGTATCTTTGGAGGGAAGAGCTCGAAGAGATCCCTCATGTAAAAAAGATCTAGGGGTATCTCATTAGGGATAGAAAGAGTGAGAGGAAGAAGTAGAAAAAATGAAGGAGCCGAGACTCTGTTACAGTCCGCGCTTAGAAGACCTTGTAAACATGTATTTTCATGTTAATACAAAGAGGCAGTTTCCTATATGATTATGTGTGTGCTTATGTGTTGAATGGATGCCTATGTGCGTTCTTTATATATGTCGTATATGTATGGATAGGTATGCATTTGCAGGAGTTCTTTGATTTCAGGTTTGGGGATCTTTGAGGATTCACACCAAGGGGGTGTGACAGAACATTGCGGGTTCTGAGAGCCAGTGCATAGAGTGCATTTCCAATTCTGTAGAATTTGGACAAAGATGTGCTAGGAGGGCATACCAACTGAAAATATTGACTCAAAGGAAGACCTCAAGGTTGTTGAATATCTTGGAGGTGAGACTATGTAGAGGAGGACATAGTAGAAGACAAAATCTCTGAGGAATTCTATAGAGCTCTTCCACAAGGGCATTGAGTAGGTGCATAGAATGCACAACGGAACTCTGTTGAGTTCAGGAGGAAGATAGAACTACTAAGGGTTCTTTAGAGATCTGCTAGGAGGGCATTGAGCACAGGCACAGGGTGCTGAGGAGGAACTCTGCTGAGAGTTCATAGAGAAACATAATCACTGAAGATTCTGGATACTCTACTAGGAGGGCATTGAGTAGGTGCCAGAGAGCATAGGAAACAACTCTTTGAGTTTAGAGACAAAGAAGAGTCCAAAAAAGGATCTTCACAGGGTTTATGAACACCCTGCAGACTCATCAAGAAGTTGCTTGAGCAAAAAAGTGTTAGGAGGGCATCAGATTCTCCTCCTGAAGGAGAATAAAAAGGGTTAATTCCTTAGAGGTCGAAGCTATAGGAAATCTCAGAAGAGATAGCACCTTTGTGAGTACAGAGACTCTGCAAGGAGTGCAAAAGTTGAAGAGCCTTTGAGGATTCAAAGAGAGAATCTCAGGAGGAGTAGTTCTTTCATGCACAGAGCCATAGTTGCAAAGATCACAAAGGTAGAATAACTCTTTGGCGAGTTTAGGGTCCTGAAATCTTAGGAGGAACAATGTCGTTAAGAACACGGGCGAGACTCAAAGTTGTAGAGTTCATAGAGGGAAAGAGAAAAGGTCAAGGCCTTTGGAAACTTGGAGAATTCCTCCAAGTTCAGGAAGAACGTGCATGCTCAGGAGGATCACAGCTGTCGTCGAATCAGGCTGAGAAAGTGATCTGGACCGTTGGATTTCCAGGTCCAGGGAGCAGTGTAGGAGGCACACACAACAGGAGCAGTTGTGAGCCATTGGATCTCACACGGATCGTCGAAAATCTTTGGATGGGTCAGAAGCTGCACAAGGTTTAAATCTCACGCACAGAGCAGAGAACCGAAGAGGTCCCGAAATAGTCAAGGTATCGAGATTTCAAAGTTCAGGAATTTTGGATTTCAGAGGTCCTGATGACGAGAGGTCAGGACACTTCACAGTGAAAGTTCTGAAATAGATCTGAGTCGTCCATATGGAAGGAGGACACATGTCACGAGATCTCCATTTTGGGGATTCAGACATCGGGAAGCAGAGAAGGGAGAGCCTTTCGGCTTCACATCTGGTAGAGTCTCGAAACAATCTGAGTCGTCCATCTATGGAGGACATGTGGAGGAGATCAGGGAGTCCACTGGGATTTTGGATATCGGGGATTCAAACAAATAGAGAATGTGTCACAGGGGTCGCAGAGTTTCCAAAACCCAAAAGAGGATCATAAGCGTCGAAAGAGAGGACATGTGGCAGCAGGCGGTTACTTCGGTACTTCGGGTATCAAGGGTACCAGAGGTCAGCGAAGAATTGTTGTACTGGGATTCGTGAAGTTCTGAAACATGAAGTCCCGAAGGCATTCACAGGAGCAGTCTTGCTAGGAGAATTTTGGCATATCGGATATCGGGATATCGGGAGTCCTGAGGACGAGAGATCCAGACTCTTAGGGAGGAAAATCCAAAATGATCAGGGTCGTTGATTCGAGAAGCGGATCATAACCATTGATCTTGGCTAGGAGTAAAAATGTCGCATCGCCACTTCGTCATTTCGGATACCGGAAGTGCGAGAGAACAGGGGTAGAGGAGAACCTTGCAACAGGAGAACCCGAAACGTGAAATTCCGAAAGGATTTTCGAGAGGCATCATTTCGACGTATCGGAGTTCGAAACTTCGGGAGTTCCAAAGACAAGGCTAGGCAATTTGGGATTTGAAGTCCCAAAAGAATGAAAGGAGAAGACCAGGTAAAGCCATTTTGCGATATCGGGGTTTGGAATTTCAGGGATCCCATAGATAGGAGATCTGAGCATTTCGGAGTTTAAAAACCCGAAATCGTGAAAGAAGAAGGAGGCTGGGAATAGGTATTTTGGCATTTCGCATATCGGCTTTTTGGGAGTCTTGAAGACAGGAGGTCAGGCACTTTGCATCGTAAAACCCCAAAATAGGACTGCGGTCATATTGGAAGCGGTCACATGGACCCGAGGTATAGCCCTGGGGGCTAATTGTTGTTAAAGTCATTTCGGCAATTTGGCAGTTTGGGGATCGGAAGGACGAAGGGTCAAGGACTCTTGACATCGGGAAATAGGAAGTCCTAAAACCCAAAAATAGAATTCCTGTAGAGAAAAAGGGAATGGTAGTGTACAGAGGCAGTGGGAAGAAGAAGGACATGTTGATCGAATGTTGAGGTCCCAATAGGGATCTGAGAGAGCCACTTCGGCTTGAGGAGGCGGTAGAAAGATCCTGTGACCGGATCTTAGCCTGAGGGCTGGGGGTCTTTGTGCCAGGACTCCACTAAGCACAGTGGAGGCTAGAGTTGAAGGGGCTCTCGATACATTCATATTTGACTCAATACTCATGTTAGGATTATCATGAGCCTAAGAGGTGGAGATATATGTACCATGCTTATTAACTCTATGCCTTTCAAGAGGCGGTTTAGTTAAATGATATAATCATGGTGGTAGATTCAAAAGAGAAAGAGACCCTCAGGGAGGCTATTCTTTCTCCCCGATGATTCATAACTTCCGATGCAATACAAAATCATAAGGCCAACTAATAATTAAAGAGCACATTCCTATATAAAACTAAAGGCCAATGCACACAAACAAGATATAACGACTGAAGGGACCTCCCGAACTAAATAATGTATACCTCTCTCAAGAGGGGATGAGACTCCCAAACAATAGAGTGGAGGTAAAAAAACTAGTTATAAGGACCCTCTTAGGATTTACAGCGTAGTCGATCAGATTCCTCCAGAGAGAAAATCATCCATAAAGTCTGCGTGTTGTCCGATCCCTATGTGACTCAGGGTACCTACAGAATGACCCCTGCAAGTAACCTATGTGGATACATATATCAAGTAACTAAATTCACCACGGTATAACCAATTCTCAGGTGAATAGTCACAGGTCCATTCCATTGTATGGGCAAGGTAGAAAATCATGAAATCTCGAAAGCACCACCTCTCAAGTAGGTAAAGGTACTAGTTAAACCCTCAAATATGAATAGAACCCCATAAATATCTCTGACTCTATGAAGGTATTAGAGGGATATCTATGCAACCAACTTCATGCAAGCTCATTCTTAACTCCAGTATGAGCGGACCCTCCCGAGGACACTAATTACACAATGGGTTTCACCACTCCCTGGTTAGACACATACATTGAGTTTTATATCCTTGGATACATTTACTCACAAAATCCTATTCCAAGGCTCTAGGTCCTACATTTTTTTGTGTACCCTGAAAAATAAAATCGTTTCTAATCAATTTTAATTATTGAACATTAATTGTAATGGCCTCTTCTTACTTAAGAGGTCCGATTGTGAAACTGATGGTACAATGTCTTAGCATAAAAAGAAGAAAATATAAAAACATTGGTTAGTACACGTCTTGATTTTCAAAATGGTATTCTTCTTAATGTTGTTATTAGAAGACAATCTCTATAATTTGAATGAAGTGAAATATTTCCTAACATGTCAAAAATAATGTAATGGAACCAAAAGTGGAAATGCTCTGAATAAAATGAGAAAAGGTGAAATATTTTTGTATCTTCAATATAATGAAATGAAAATGCAAAGACTGAATAAATAATTTTTATGGAAGACCTTACTACAAGCACAAAGAGACAAGCCAAGAAGGACAATGAGAAGCGACTACCCAGACCAAAATGCAAGGACAAACAAATGAGAAAAATGACATGAAATGATTTTTCCCAAAATATTTACCAATAGTGCGGCTTCCTATCACTCTGTAGGTACTCAAAACTCAATATAGGGACCTAAGAAGTCTCAACAACCAACAAAACTCACCCAACAATCAATAAACTTAGCCAAAAAGACTCAGAAAATAGTGTACATGGCTATTCATGGAACATAAGTGTATGTACATTTCCTAAACATTGATAGCTCATGTATGTACGCGACCATCAAGGGAAAACCTGCATATACCAAAAGAGACATTGTCAGGGAAAGGGTTAGGCCAAGAAAATCAAATGAAAAGAAAATAAAGGATGTCAAGCAACAAGTGACACATAAACTCAGGAAAACAAAGAGAAATGGAGAAAAATCACCCAATACCCCAAAAGGGAGATCCTCCCCAGTGGAGTCACCAATTATGTTACGATGAAAATCTCTATGGAAAGGGGTAAATCACAACAGACATAATGACACCCATAAATCAACTCGAATCTTAAGTATGGTAGATAAATAGAAATGATAAAAAGAGAAGGCTAGGATCCTATCTCGTCTAGATGTTCAAAGAAGACCACGGTTGAGCTCACGACCAAAATCTTGATTCTTGCAACTTGTTCTCAAAAACCAAGATACACAAGCATATATAAATTATATAGAAAGTTAGCATATAAACTAGCATAATCCATTAACATGTATAACAAATATTCCCATGGAAAGTAATGTAAATATTTTCCACATATACTTGGACGAGAAAAGAGTATTTCTATTAATGTAATCAACAGAAGTACATAGGTGACAAACTTCTATAATGGCACATATTGGAACCGAGAAACTAAGTCCCTTGAGTTGTGCCTTCACCACTTCGATCCTCCATAAAGGAAACCTCACAAGTAGTAGGAGCAATTGAGTTTCTTCTTCTCAAGATAAGAAGAGCTTGGGGGCTGAACACAAGAAGTTCATACCTTCAAGGGTAGAGGGA
Source organism: Picea sitchensis (assembly GCA_010110895.2). NCBI lineage: Eukaryota > Viridiplantae > Streptophyta > Pinopsida > Pinales > Pinaceae > Picea > Picea sitchensis. Next base: position 9,382 of record SNQJ01S0296698.1, read on the forward strand.
TGCAGACTCAATATGAAGTGAAATTCCTCCATAGTTTCTTTTCTCTCAATGATGTGTGTCTTCAAGTCATGTATATGGCTCAATTTATAGCCTCCAAATGGAATTGAAGGGTCGAATCACAACTTTTCTAGTAAATGGAAGGTCAAGGATCATGTATCTTGTGACATGGTGTGGAAACCCAACATATTTTTAAGTTTTGAGCACAAAACCCGATGTGCATGTTCTATCATGGAGAAACATGCATATACACAAGTTGTCTAATTGTGGCTTGAGTATATGTGCAAAACTTTGAATTTTTTACTCTTGAGTGAACAAAATGGGGGAACTTGATTCTGCAGAGGGAAATGGAAGGCCAACAAAGCAAGATGCATGGAGTGTGGAAAAAAATTCTATAACACTTGGTGAGGAATATGTGTGTGTGTGTGTGTGTGTGTGTGTGTGATTTACTTCACATCCCCAACACTTTATGGTATGTTGTCATGGACTCTTTTCGAAGGACTCTATAATTTTTTTATTACCTTGAGATGGCTTCCCTTGCTAATCTGCTTGAGAACTATTCCTTATGAAAGGTGGCTTGAATCCTTTCTTCCTTTGATCCATATTTCCTTTTTTCTTGTCATCCCATGCCTTTTGGAATGATGGCCTTCCTTTTTCCTGCTCATACAAATACTTGGCCTTTCTTATGACTTCTTCTAAATTATTGGGCTCATCAAACTAAATTTTATCCTTGTAAAAGGATGGCAATCCACTCGGGAACCTATGAATTTTTACCTTCTCATCTCTAATGAAGCTCACATACCTGAGAAGTTCCGAGAAATGTTTCTCATATTCATATATAGTCATGTTCCCAATTTTGAGTTCAAATAACTCTTCCATCTTCTTCTCATAATATTGATCTAACAAATTGTTGCTAAAAATATTTCTTGAACTGCTTGCAAGAAATTATTTTATCATCAAGGTTCTTAACTTACTTCAAATGATCCCACCACATATATACCTTTCCTTGAAGGTGGTAGACTGCAATTATGGATTCTACATTTTATGAGTAGTCATGTAACTATAAATATTTCCTAATTCCTAGAAACCATGCTTTTGCATCTTCTCCTTTCTTGTTCTCTCCATCAAGTGATGGTGGCTTGATTTTC
>SNQJ01S0296699.1:0-10526 GCA_010110895.2 Picea sitchensis
ACTGGTGTACTGTTCATGTGTGTGATTGTTTATTTATTACTACTCACTTTTGGATAATAATTCTACATTGATTTAACATTTGAAGAAAAAGGATTATAATTACGTTATTACTGATTCACCCCCCCTCTCAGTAATCCAACACATGCATGGTCAGAAGGTTCAATTAACTCACCCAAAGCTATGTGTTTCATTGACAACTTTTCTTTTTATGGGCTTCTGAAGGTCCATGCGGGCTATAGTGGGCCAGCTAGCGTGGACATTGTAGATCCACATGGGCTGTAGTGGGTCAGCTAGCGTGGACTTTTAAAAATGGATTTTTTTAGAAGAGTTATTCAGTAGTGGCTTGGCAAAGAAGGGGTATGAGATGGAATGATGCCAGGTAAGCATGTATGGTGCAAATTAGGGTTATAAAATATTCCCCCTAATGTGTGAGGTCAGAAGAGCATCTGATGGATGAAATACATTACCAATCTTTATTGTTGTGTCGAACAATTGATCCCAAGGATCAGGAACCAAGAGGCGCCATCTGCAAAATAACAATCGTCTTATCGAGGTGGGTATACCCATGCTCAGGATAAAAATAAACGCATGGCTACCAATCAAATACACTATAGATCCATGTCATACATCTATATAAAGTGTAGCTGTGAACAATACACAGTGGAGCTACATCTCGAAATCAAAAAGATATACATGTAGAGTATCCATCTTCATAAAAGTTGATAAGGCATGATGGCAGGAGATGAGGTCTTCAGAGCTCGAGCAACAACTTCAAAATCTTCAAAACTCATGTAGGAGTGTAATATTAGTGTACAAATTCACTACCCAGATGTCTTTGACGGCTCATCGGTCATGGACTAGAGAATCTTGATGATCAAACTAAAGGCTTCATTGATTTCGAACAAAGACTTGATTGGACGTTCAGGATGGCCAGGTATGAGGGAAAGAGACAAACTGCAGAGGGGTCAACTCAGGCTTGGTGAAGAAATTCCCTTGGACAATAGCACGACAAATGATGAGACTCAGGCAGCATGGCATTAACATAAGTTTATGAGGCAGGAGGCAACACAAATTCTCCATATGTTTGGAAGAATAACCAAACGGAGGCGGACACAACTCTATGTAGTGAGAACAGCTTCCTAAGGTCATATTAAATCTGAGGGTTTGATGAATAAATGGACAGATGTGCTTTATCCAAGGGTGACTCATTATGCTGCCAATAAAGAAAATACTTTTCCCTTCCTCTTTTTGGGGTATATTTGATTTTTTTTGTCTTTTTTCAATAATTTTGAACAAATAATAAAAGAATGTTACATTACAAAGGAGAATCGAGTATCGCAAACATACTAGTTCCAAGTGCACAGAACACAGGGATGTTCAGGGAAAAGAGACATATCCAAGAAAAAGACACTCAAGAAAAATCCTCCAGGGGCCAAAGGTGTCAAGATGCAGAGGCAAAGTGCTACAGGGCTTGCGTATAAGGCATGCTTCAGATGGTTCAGTTGAGAGCAACATGGAACCGGTATTAGGCCAAAGACGTAGGTATACAAATGCGATTAAAAAAACACACAATGGTAACGTCCTTCAATGTAAGTTGAACGAGCCGAGAGAAGGTAATATCGGTGGTTTTTCATATTTAGAGAGTCTGAAAAAATGTAAAAGGAGATTCCATTGGGGTACCTTTTTTGAAGATAGTCTAGTTGGTTCAAAAAAGGGGTAAACTATCACCGACAAGACGTCTATTCAAAACCATTTTAATAAGTGTGATAAGGACAAGATCACTCGGCCATTTTTTCATTTTTAAGGAGTCTGAAAAAATCTTAACTATGGACTCCGTCATGAATGTTCTTCTGGACCAGTTTAACGAGTGTGAAAGAATAAGGTCACTCGACAATCTTTTCAATTTTAGGGAGTCTGAAAAGAGCTTAACCATGGACTTTGAGGGGGTTCCTTTTCATAATTTTAGTCCCTAATTCCCGAAAAAGGGTTAAAATGATACCTGAGAGTACTCTTCTAGAGAACTGAAGTTCCATAGAGTATTCAAATCAGGTTTAGCTGAAGCTTGCTAGACTAAAGAGTACGCTACTTCAGCTACAGACAAGGGCAAGGACATGCCTGAATGCCCTATCCCATCCATCATAGTTGATGGGGAAGGAAGTATCCACGGATCATTGAATTAAGTCATGTGGAATGATGAAACTTGAAAAATATCAACCTTATGGTGACTGGATATAAACTTGATATCACCTTGCGGGGGTGGGTAATCGAAGGTACCCATCAACAATGGGCACAAACCAACTCCTACATTGACCACCCCTGGTTGAGGATTATCAATCAATGGGATCATGGATGCCCCCAAGGAAGTGTCAGGTATAGAGAAAGACAATTGATCAATGGTCACAATCCATCCCTCATGGGAAAACAACAAGACCCAAAAAACTATAGCAACCATGGCTTGCATGGCATAATTCCAACTCCTTCCTAACAAAAGGTTATAGTTGAGGGGAGCGTTGACTACTTCTACTTCGATGCACATGGTCTTCACTCCTAAATGCACGGGGAAATAAGGAATGATACCATGTGGTCAGAACGAATGACCGTCGAAAGCAGTGAGGAGAGTAGATGACGAAGACAAAACGGTTTGGCCTATGGCCTTCCAATATGCCAATGACATAACGCATGTTGAGGTGCCCTCATCAACCACCGTGTGGAAGATATTCCTTGTAAAATTTTTTGTGGGATAAGCCAATACTATCTAAAATGCCACATGGTAAGGCATATGAGGTTTTAAGTCGGTTGTATCCAGCATGATTGTACTCGGATTACAAGTCTCGGTAGATCCTAAAGCAATTAACAAAGCTTTCCTCTGGGAGGGGCAAATTTGGAGGACCTCCAAAGTAGACATCGCACAAGGGGTTTGTGATAAATATTCCACCACAAAGTAGTTCTGGGTGGCCCTTGCATTGGGGTTGTGTTGACGGGTGAAATTGACCATCCAGCAACTGGGAGAGTGGAACTGGTTTGGGGTTGTCTAAATAACCCAAGCCGTTTGGAATGAACCACCCTGACGAGTTTAACGGTTCCGTTGGCCACTCTAAGGTCCTAGGAGAACCGAAGAGGAAACTAATATAAACTAACTAATCTAACTAAATTAAATAAAACAAACTAAACTATAACTAAATACAAGAAACTAACTAAAATAAAGGAAACTAGAAACTAATAAAAATAACTAAATACAAGAAACTAACTAAAACAAAGGAAACTAGAAACTAATAAAACAAAGAAAAGGAACTAATATACTAAATATAAACCACTCTAACTATTCTATCTATAAACTACTAATTATACTTATAGTAACTCAAATCAACTATCTAATTACCAGCTGCAATATTACTTATTCACAAATGTACATTATAAACATCTTACAGATTTAATTAAAACCTGCAAAACTCATGTGTTTTCTGCCCTAAGACAGTGAGATGTGTTTTTTGATTTTAATATTTTATGAAAAAGAAAATAAAACTTGCTGAAATTAAACGACCTAATATATCTACTGAAATTAAACAACCTAATATAAATTTAACCAAACTCAAATATAAATTAAACTACTTAATGAAAACAATAAATAAACAAGTAACTAGCTGACCTGGAAACGCTTCCAATTCGTCCTGTGTATGATAACTTTGAAGCTGATTGGCGGAAGTAAACTCACACCAGTTAGTCCAAATGCTTCTCGTAAAGGATCAGCGTTGCTCTATAAGTTGTTAACAAGACAAACAAGGCATAAAAAGATCATAACAATCTTATAATTATAAATCCCTGCAACAAGGGAAACCTATTATGCAGAAATCTATATATTATAATCCAACTTGTGAAGAAGGGAAACCTGTGATTCACAAACTGAATTAAAAAATTGCCACGTTCTTTTAAATATTTAGAAGAGAACATATATGAATTACAATGAATAAAATTATATCATTTGCATATAATTAAGATAACAAAGTACTCATTAACTAGATACGAATTGATATACACAACATGAAGCAAAACATTGATATAATGAGAAGCAAAAGCTGTAACAAAACACCAAGTTCTGCCTTAGTTTCTATTAAAACTTCATATCCTTGTTCTCCCCTGAATGAGGATGAATGTTATTACAAAAATCATAAATATATATAAGTTTCTCCACAGGGTAAAACATCCCTGTGGATAATATCAAAAGGTTTTACATAATCTGGGAAATATCCCCAAAATCAACTAAACTAGGAAAATGAAATGCAAGTGAAATATTCCAAATATCTCCCAACTGCTCACCAACTGAATTGCAATTTCGAATTTGCCTGAAATAGGACACAAATATCAAATTAGAGAGATGTTTTAGTGATAAAATAATAAAAATCTAATCTAACAGACTTAGCTACAGAATCCTCTAATTCTGTAGCTAGTCTAAAATAACATATAGAATCAGACAGAAATCAAACGAAATCCTTTTGAAAAACACTCCAATTTAATTTGTTTTCAATAAAAATCAAAATCGAATTACTAATGGCTCAAGAAAATGTATCATTCAAATCAAACCAAATCGAAAAGGATGCAATCGGGACAGAGTAAGAATGCTCTGTTTTTAGTTTCCCTAGAATCAGGTCAAATAATAACCACACTGTTCCATATCCAAATGCAATTACAATTAAATCGTGATGTAATCAAAATTGATATAGTTACAATTGAACACAATGCAAACCGATTGGTTACAGCTATGTATAAAATTCGTATTGTTTTAATCAAATGCCAATACAGAAAGGCCGTTACGATTATTGACAAACATTCATCATAGCATTGAATTTCACCATAGATTGCAATCGTTGAGTTTTTACATAGCAAATCGGACAGGATCACATAATAATCGTAACCATCAACAGTGATAACCATAATCTAGGCGATAATCAAATCGAATCGTGACTGAGTCAAAAACAAAAACACATCGTAATTCTGGGCATAATCAATTTCTTAACAATATATTTGTTGCAATATAAACTGAGCTGATAACATGGTCAATCAATGTGAATCGATAGGATGGATATAACAGTCATGACTCGTATCTATTCGTAATTCAGTTATGCATACATAGCATGATATCCAAATTGGTTAAAAGACATAAAATCTTAAATTGCTAAACATATCATATATATAACCAAATCGAAATGACATATTGACTGTGTTCAAAATTAGGATGCCAGAAACAGTCTGTGTTTAGAACAATTTGACGATTTCAATCATCAACAGAGTATCCAATTAAAACAAATCAAATCAAATCAAATCTATCCCATGATCATCCGAATCAAAGCCAAATCCAATCGAAACTTAAACGATAATGAAAATTGATTTATCAAAACCAAATTATATACAAAAGTGCATGCTTATGTGACAGAGTAGATCTACAATACAAACAGAGTTTATAATCATGTCATATAAACAGGTGAAAGTCATACCAGTGAGGCTGTTAGAGCTATGCCAATTTTGAATTGACAAACGCTGTAGTTGACTCCACGTTCTTGAACAAGATCGAACCTGTCGTTCGCTGCTTCTTGTCGGTGGTTTGAAGCTTAGCCTTTTTCTTGGTAATCTTTACAACTTGATCTTCCAAGTAGTGAATCTTGGACTGTAGCATTGGCACGTCGAGATAATACCTTTTTAACCATAAGCCACATTGATCGCATGATGGAGGAGATGGTTGAGATAGAGGAGGAGGGGGTTTTGACGAGTCACCAAGGGTCTCACGAGGCACTTCAATGCTGGGATAATCAGGATTATTTCGTAAGCAAGGTGGTATGTTTTTGACAAAATCATAAGCAGGCTCATCACACAGACCTTCGGAAAAGGGATACTCGCTTGCTAGGTAGCGTTCAATCTCCGAGTCAGAATCCTCACTTACCAAGATAGGGTCGGGGTTGACAGGTGCTTTGGGTTTGTTTCTCGCCATGCAAGAAATTAATCAGGCATTCCTTTTGCCTTTAGAATTCACGTTAGGTTTGGCCTTAGGACCTTTAGCCATGGGTTTGACAGTTTCCACATCTATGGTCACATAACTGAGTTGGGGTTTAGGCAACAGGGCACTGTAAGGGACAGGGGGTGCAGGCTTACTCTCGGATAATACAGGTTTATCCACCTGTGATGGATTTGCATCCACAAAATGTGCAAAAAAAGCGTCTCAACAGTCACGGTGTAACCCCAAGTGATAAACCACTAACATTTTAATTAACTCGAAATGGAAGAGGTTGGTATCGACCTGGTTCTGTTTGTACCTTTTAGCCATCTTAAACAGACTCCTATGCAGGTAGTGAGGCATATTAAGCTCGTAGCCTATAAAAACCATCAATAGACGAAGGTGAAACAAGAAAATGAACCCATACCTACCCTCGCAAGTAATGAATTGCTTGATTATCATTAGCAGGTCATGTCAGTGTTGCTTTAACATGTTTGCAGGTAAACCTTTGTCACAAGAATTCACTCTTCGTGACTGGAAGGGTAATGTCCACGGGACATTTTCCACTTTACAATTTTTCGACCATTTATGTCCTGTAGTAGGTAGACCGGTGGCCAAATCGAGGAATTTCTCATCAAATTCCAGCTACACATCCCCAACCTTGGCTCGGCAGCCATCGAAGGTTAACGCGAATTGCCGAGCCACACCAGGGTGATAACCATCAAACTTTCGGATGAAAGGGAGCCATCCGAACTCCTCCAAGTCGCTAAATGCACCATCAAACATCAATAAATCTTGGCATCCATTGGGTTCAGCCCTTACGAATGGAGCCATGGCGCAGGCATAATGGTAGGGTTTGGATCAAACACGCAAAAGCATAATCGATAGGACTAACAGCTGCAAATGCTAAATGAGGAGGCAAATCAATATGCGCATGCGAAGGTGGTGGGTTAGTTCACCGCCATGCAAAACATTAATGGTCCAGTACAGCACTGTTAAATCAATTATGACACCACTCAAACCACATTAATCAGCTAACACAAGAATTCAAACAGCAGATAGTGATACCAAGGCACCATTGTATTGTTTGAAACCACGAACATTCAATATAGAATCAAACCAAGGTTAATACGTGCCATTAATCGATGTAAAATCAAATCCATTATCAATGCGCCATAATGTGATTCAAATCATCAAATTAAAACCAAAGTTTACCCGATGTGTGATTTCATAACTTCAAACCTTTGCCATTCAACGTGAAATCGAAACTCATATATTGACCGTGCACTTATAGCATAATATGCAATCAAAAATTTATAAAACGTTATGACAAATGTTTTTATAAAATTGACAAGTCAAGGGTTTTATAAAAATGAGGATCGTATCACATAAAACTAGATCAACCATGACCCTTATGAAATCGAATATAACCCATAACTCAATATGCTCAAAGTCTCATCAATCAAATTGCACAGTCAAAGTAAAAGTATGTGAATGGACATAGTTTGAAAGTCATTCCAGCCACTTAATAGAAAACCAAAGTAAGTGTTTTTCAGAATATCAATGAGAAAGTCACGACAGTCCAAATAGTCATGGAGGAGTTTTCACGCTTTCAGTCGTGAAAACTAAATCGAAACCAATTCGCAAATGTCGCTTGAAAAAATACTGTCGGTTTGCAAAATGCGACGATAATTTGAAGTTCAAAAGACAAAAGGTGGAGGTAGCTTATAGGGAAATAAAAAAATTGAGTTGGTTTCCAACAGGTTGTGAGAAGCTCTCTTAAACATGCCTTTGGGGATGCATGTCATTGTTTCACCCAACATCTTCTCAATCTGCAAAGGAAGAGAGGGGAGTTCAGCTTCTTTTCCCTTCTCATAGGTGCTTGATTGACTGTAGTCATGTGCTCTAGTTGCTATAAAGGCATCACCCTTAACCATATATACATTCGTGGATGTGGGGTTATTCGAGGACAAAGGGGGTCCTTGACTACCCCTTTTCGTGCTCGTAGAGGCTTGTGTTAGATTTTTCCCATGTTGAAATGGATTGGTTAACATGGCAGGCTGTTGCTGTGTCACAAACTGTTGGCCCTCTACAAGCTGAGGACATAGGTGGGTCGGGTGGTCTTCCACACACAGGTTGCATGGATACCTCACCTTCTATTTTTCAGTATTTCCCTTGCCAACATTATCGGTGGGTTTCTTATCCCCCTTACCTTTCTTTCATTGTTTTTTCTTTCCTTCAAGCTGCTGGGTGGCCTTTGGATTAGTCGATTGCACTGTGTGTACATCCAATGTTTTGGTAGGGGAAGCAGCCAATGTAGTAGTTTGGTTGGCTGCTATGTGTTGTATAGACAACTATTATAACTGAATTGTTAGTTGTTCAGCGGGCTTGGTTTGCGCAGATCCAACAATACCATTGGCATGTGGTCTGACTCTCTGTCTAGTTTTATCTAGTATTGAACGTGGTGCATCTGGCAAGATCTCATATAATAAACCAGACTGAGAATAGATTAGCTCAATTTTTTGAGCTATCATGATGGTATCTTCTTTCGAAAATACTCCCGACGTCGCGACCTCTTTGGATAACTGCGGGACCAAAGACTTAAGGAACCACTCTAGCAGGAATGTTGGTGGGACTGGCACTTTTATTAAACTCTTCCGATGTCACCATTCTCTGATGTGATTAGAGATATGGTCTTCTTTTGTCTATGATAAATTGGCCAGCAATTATGTACCATCGTCGTATCTTACCGATAATTGGAAATGGTTTAGGAAAGCCATAGCCAATTCCTCGAAGGAAGAGTATCTTGAGTGATCGAGCTCAATGTACCATTTTGCAACACTCCCAATGAGATTGCATTGAAACAATCGCAACTGTACAGATTCGTCTTTCAACGAGTTAGATGAACACCAAAGATGAAAAGAAGTCACATGATCGCCTGGATCTTCGTTAGGCTTAGCCTCGAACTTTGGTATGTCCGAAGGAAACTTCGTCAGCATAGGAGGCCAACATGGATCATGACAGATAGGGTCATTCAACAACCATGTCAAGTCTGGAAAATGCAAGGTTGTCAAGAAAGGTAGTTTAGGCTATTGGTGATAACCAGGGAAAAAGGGGCCTGGAGTTTGACTGGCACCAGGTTGCCAGGAAAAGTTCGGTTGTTGGCCGGGGTTCTGGTAAAAATCATGACCATGGTGGTAAGCCCTAATATTGGCCCATTACCCTTAATTGGGGCATATTATATTAGTAATTTTATTTTATTTATGTCACCTTTAGGCCATTAGTTGTAATTATACCTCCTAGTCTCCTATATATACCAAGGAGACAATTTCATTTTGAATCATCTTGTACTTGAACATTTAAGTGGGGTAAAAAGAGGTTTCCCCCTCAAAGAGGCTTATTACCTGAAATTATCTCTTTTTCAAAGCGTTGAGTACTTTTTCTGAGGTTTTTCTATGCTATATTGATATTTGATTCCTAACATATGGTATCAGAGCTCAAGGTCTTGGGGTTTCGCTGCTACATCTAAGACACCTTGGAATTTTCTCTATAAATTTTTTTCTAAAACATTTCAAAAGGAATTTCTTGGATGCTATTTCTTAGACAGATCAAGGTACGTTGGGTTCAAAATTCAGCTCCTGAGACCTTGTAATTTCATATATACAGCCTGTACAAGATAGGGTTTTGGAATCATCCTGAACTAAGTCCTTGCGGAATTTTCACTATAAAAAATGTTCTGTAATGTTTCAGACCCTGAAATCCAGAGGGTATTTACAGACATTAGTAAGGTGTATTTGGTAAAAATTTCAGCTTCTGGGTCATCTTAAATTTTTAGATACACCCTGTGTAAGATAGGGTATCTGACTAGTCCTATTGACTAGTCGCAAGAAGGTGTTCCAGGTAAAACAATCATAACTTCTTCCTAGAGTATCCAAATTGAGTGGGACTTATTTCATTGGATCATGGATAGTCTGTAGTATTTTTGGTGTGAGTTTCAGAATTTTATATCAATTATTTTGTGCAGGGAACGCTATACAAGTGAGATCTCCTGGAAAGGCCAACAATTGGCAAGTTGTGGGGAAGTTACTGTAAATTCTACTTGGCACATTCAATTTTGATCAGACCTGTGGCATTGCAGAGAAGAAATATCAGGTAACTACATAAGAGAAATTTTCATACCCAGAAGGGCCGAAACTTGGGAGATACAACAGAATAAATATTGTCTAGCAGGACCACCTCAAAATCAAGGTTCAAAAGTGATGCTTGGCCAACATGTCTCCAAAAAAGGGAACTTCTACACCAAATAAGCCTTCATAAAATACTACTTGGAATCTTGATGAAGGTGATGAAATGCGTAGGGACATAAATGAACTATAAAATAAGATGGATTCAATGGAAGCTATGTTGGATACTAAGATGGATGGTTTAAAAGGGGAGATCATGGAAGTATTGAAAAATTTCGTAACAGAGAAAAAAAACTGAAAGTGAAAATGCATCCCATGAAATTCATGTTGAGGACACAAGGAAGGTGAATCAAGAATGG
>SNQJ01S0296701.1:0-10526 GCA_010110895.2 Picea sitchensis
AATTATCTATGTCTATTAAACCAAAACCCATTTCTCATTTCCTTCAAAATTATCCTTACCATGAACCTTCCATTAGTTGTTGAGTGTTCTAGATCCCAATCACTGAATTCATGTAAGAGGGTTGGTGTGAGAGTCACTTCCCATATTTATTGAGAACATGGGGGTTGAGTACAATCATCTTGGGGAAGAGTGCAAGTCAAGAAAGAAAGATAAAGGGAGGAAATCCATATGGGTAGGAAACCAGAATTATGCATTCACGTTTTTTCATAGAGAGTTGTTTTTACATGGAGTTTTTTGGCCAGAAATGGAGTTATGTGTGTGGGATCTTATAGGAAGTTTTTGTGGGCATGTTTAGATGTTGCTTGGAGCTGTAATTTGGTGGAGAAAGAGGTCGTGTTCCTAGGAACGACAAGTTGTTTAAAATTCATCCAAGAATCATATGTCTTGGTTGTTGGACGAATTTGTGTTGCAGTTGTAGAATTCCTGAAGTCCCAGCAAGTAGAATTCGTGTCCAACCTATACTAGAAGCCCTAAAGGGGAGTGGAAAGGCCTGAGGAACTGTGAGCAGTGAAGGGGGATTCCATCCCTTGGTTTTTTTAGGTTGAGGGGAAGTGTGTTGGTGGACTGGAATTAGATGAGAGTTTAACTGTTGAAAGGGGGACATTAGCTAGCCTTAGGGACCTTCGTCTCTTTTGGATTCATAGCCACAACTTGGGGATGTCTTGTTTTTTAGAACTGGAACAACAAGGCTATTATTGGGAAGAATGTATGTACTTTGCAGGTGGTTTCACATTTCATTAAGATAAGTGCTCTTGTGTGGTTTTTTTGTCCATGCCAACTGTTGATATATTTGTTGTGCAGTTAATATAATTATATTGGTTAAGTGTTACTTGTTGTGAGCAGAATGATGCATATAAATCTATATTTTATGGATGAATGATGCTACATGCACTTAGTTATTACTATGCGCATTTAGAGTAGTTGCATTTATGTTTTAATTAGTATGGACAGCTGAATGAACTTGTATTTCATGTTGTGTGTTATTTTTCCACATTTTAAATTGGTATCTAGAATTTTTATGGGGTCATTTTAATAGTGACATGACCTAGCTGGGGACTGGGTACGTTACGAAGTGGTCTCAGAGCTACTGGTTCAACAATGGACCCATATGGGCCATGAACCAATGTGAATTTGGGTAAAATTCACTACTACAGATTTGTTTGTGGAGAAATTGGAGAAAAACAGGAGAAAATCATAGTCAAATCCCTAGATTCCTGGTCAAGATTCATGTTAGAATGAATCAAAACTGTTTAAGAGAATTTAATGAAGTTAATATGCAAGTTGCAGAGTTGAATTCGACTTGGAATAGTCGAATTTATATTTTTAATGGTTGTTGTAGAGTTACATGCAATTTGGAAAATTGACGGTCGAGATCTCTTTTGATCTTGAGATCGACAATTGAGATTCGTTATGATAAATTTTAAAAACAATAAGGTTCGGTCATTTTGAAAGGTTGATCAAATCAATGGCTAGGATTCATTTTGGGGATTTTTTAAATGGATCAGATCGACGACCTGTGTTCATTTCTTCCATTGAGGAGATGGAACAGAATCGAAGGCCAAGATCATCTTGAGTAAAAGATCAACGACCTAGATTCACCTTGAATTTGATCAAAAAATTCTAAGTGTTGAAGTTCCCCAACTGAATTCATTGATGGTCAATGGTCAAATCAGTGAAATTTATGAAGAGTTTTTAGGTTTTCCATCATAACTCATCGATGGTCGATGGTCGAATCGACGAGTTTGGCGAAGAGTTGAGCGTTGATGTTTCTCCAGTTAGAAACATCAAGAAAACATTCTCCCATATTGGTCATGTTGATTTGACCAAGGGAAATGACTCATTTAATCATGGAGTTTTGCTAGTGGTGAATGGCCCAGGCGTAGTCTTTCTCCTGGTGAGGAGTAGATAGACTCGAGGTACTCTCACATTACATGTTCTAGGATGGAATGATCTATATTAATTAGACGTCCATGTGAGGGAATAATCATCAACATAAATATAATATATAAATAATATATTTATAATATAATGTATAATATATAAATAATCGATAATTAATAATTAATAATAAATTAATTAATGGAAAGACAATAATGGAAAAAACATGTCCATTAAATGAAAAAGGCACTCCGCCCAAGTATATATATCGAGGCCCTCAATTGTAATATATCATCTCGTACAATATTTTCTTACAACAACCTCTCATCAAGTCCTCTAAGTCTTGTTGATATTTTTAGTGTCTAATTATTCTATGATAATGGTAGCATTTAAATCATAAGGCAATAATTATCATATCTAAAAATTAGAAAAATTCAACATGGTATCAGAGCTAGTTAAAAGCTTTCAGTGCTATAGCTAGTATAAGTCTTTTCTTAACCTAGTTAAAATCTTTCAGTGCCAGATCTAATAGATCTCCTTCAGATATTTTATTTTTTTCAATTGTACGGTTGTGGTCGTGAGCAGCCTATGCACACAAAGCGATCACATTCCCTTTGGTCGTGGTTTTCCTAATTATAGGGCATGACCACCTTAAGGATTGCACTACATAGTGTGACCAACTCTTTTTGTCACTCCTTTTTTCTCTACAAGATGGTTTCCAATCTTAGAGTAGAAGACAGGTTGGATGGTGCTACAAATTTCAAATCCTAGAAGACTAGGATACTCTTCAACCTAGATGAAAATGAGATTCAAAATTTTATAAAACAAAATGTCTCGAAACTAGAAATTGATGAAGATAAAGACAGGCACAAGAAGAATGAAGTAAATGCTAAGAGAATCTTGATAGATTTCATAAAATATCATTTGATTCCACACATTGTTGAGTTGAAATCTGTCAAAGAAATGTTTGACGCCTTGGTGGGATTGTTAGAGAGAAAGAAATTAGCTTTGAGAAATTGTCTTCGTTGTATCATGATGACCAAATCAGATTCAGTTGCCACTTATTTTATGAAAGTCTCCCAGTTGATAGATCAACTTAAGACCATTGGAGACACCATTGATGATGCAGAACTTGTTACAGTGACTCTTAATAGAATTCCTTCTTCATGGGAACCATTTGTTCAGATCATTTATGGACGAGAGGAGTTTCCCAAGTTTGATCATCTATGGATTGATTCTGTCCAAGAGGAGGCTAGAACATTTTCCAAAAAACAGCTTGTAAAAACCCTAGGATGAAGGAACTCAAGCTCTTGCAACTGATGCAAGAAAAGGAAAAGGAAAAAGGAATTTTGGAAAGAAAAATACAGGGGGAGGATCATCCCCAGTTAAAGAACATAAGAAGAAGGATCTTTCAAAAATCAAGTGTTTCAATTTTCATGCATTTGGTCACTATGATTCTCGATGTCTTTAGAAGAAAAGGAAGGGAAAGCAGCATGCTTCAACGACCGATATTGATGAGCATCCACCATGGAAAAAGACAAAGGAATCTAAACTTGATGAGATCATAGATGAACTTCAGAAAGTGTACTTATTTTTCTCCGCTCTTTAAGGAACTATTACATATGGTAGTGATATTTGGTTAGTGGACAGCATATTTGGTTGAGAGGGCGTCAACATTGCGAGTAGACTTGGTTATAAAACCAAGTATTCAGTGACAGGAGTTGGGATAGCTTCATTCCAACTAGATCCCAGAGATATTATTCATATACAACATGTGTTGTATGGATGTACCAAGGTTAAAGACGAACCTTCTTTCTACCTCAACATTGGAGAATAAACGCTATAGATTTGTATTCGTGAATGGAAAGGTTATTGTATGGCCTAATGGCTCAAGTATAGACTCCAGAGAAGTGATTGGTGTTTGAGAGGGAGGTCTATACAAATTGTTGGGACAACCAGCCTAGGCATTGGTACATTACAACATCAATTTGTGTGAGCTATGGCATCATATATTTGCACACTTACATTACATGGATTTACCAGCATTGAAGAGGATGGTTACATGACTTCCAGAGCTTCAGGTAGAGCATGATGTAATTTTCATGGGATGTGCACTTGGAAAGAATGCCAAGGGATCTTTTTCAAGAAGTGACAATAGGTCCAAGGGGATATTGGATCTAGTACATTCAAATATATGTGGACTTATGATAGTTGCAACTTTGGGTGGATTCTTGTACTATGTGATATTCATTGATGATTTCTCCCAAAATACATTGATCTTCTTCATGAAGACCAAGGATGAGGTATTTAGCAAATTCTAGGAGTTCAGTGCTCAGGTAGAGAACCTGACAAGGAATAATATCAAGGTGTTGAGGTCAAACAATAGAGGAGAGTACACTTCTAGGGACTTCAATGATTTCTGCAAGGAGGCAACGATCAAGAGGGAGTTTATTGTTTCTTACAACCCATAGTAGAACGAGGTTGTAGAGAGGAAGAACATATCCATTGTAGAGGTTGCCAAATCCATGATTCATGGTCAAGATTTACCCATGTTCTTATGGGGAGAGGCATACAGTATAGTAGTGTACATCCAAAATAGGATTCCTCGTCGTATCTTGGGGGAAAATACTCCTAAGGAGGATTTTAAAAGTGTGAAACCAGAGGTCATTCATTTAAGGATCTTTGGTTGTCTAGTCTACATTCATGTTCCCAAGGATAAAAGGACAAAGTTGGAGCCTTCTTGGAAGAAGGGGATGTTCGTTGAATAAAGCGAGACATCAAAGGATTACAGAATCTACATCCCAAGACAAGACTAGATAGAGTTCATTCGGGATGCCACCTTTGACGAAGACATAGCCTTCAGGAGGTCCAGAGAGTCTCACATGGAGATTGGCAGTGAGGAGAAGGAGGCTCTGAAGGTTGTGGGTTCAAGTCCCTCTATTCTAGTTGATCATCCTTTAGACTATCAAGATAAGTCAATGTAGTCAGCTAAACCAGTGGACCCTCCTAGATTCGATGTTCTAGAGACCAGTAAGAGGCCAGACTAGCTTCGTGATACATTGCAGGATGCAAAGAGGCATGCAGATCCCTATGGCACTTTCAAGAAAATTGGATGACCTCATAAATTATTGAGTTATATCGCATTGATGAGTCACATCATTGATTATGAACCTTCCATTTATGAGGAAGCAACAGACCATCAAGTTTGGAGAGATGTCATGATGGAGGAATATTTGTCCATCATGAAGAATGATGTGTGGGAAATTATGTCAAGACCTGAGGGGAAGTCAATGGTGACTTCCAAGTGGATATACAATATCAAGCATCCAGCATATGGAAGCATCGAAAAGTAAAAAGTGAGGTTCATGGAAAGAGGTTTGTCCCAAAAAGACGGAATGGACTATGAGGAGATGTTTGCTCCAATCGTCAAGTACTCTTTCATCAAGACCATTATTTCCATTACAGCAGTCAAGGATTGGAGATTACACCAAATGAATGTAAAGACTTCATTCCTCAATGGTGTGATTGAGGAGGAAGTGTACATAAAAAAACCTCAAGTATTTGAGGTACATGGGAGGGAGTCTCATGTTTGTAGGCTGAAGAAGACCTTATACAGACTCAAGCAGGCACCCAGGGCATGGTACTCCAGGATTGATGGATACTTGATGATCTTGGGCTTAACCAAGACTGAAGCAGATCCCAACCTTTAGTACAAGGTTGTTGATGGTGATCCTTTGATCTTGGTGTTATATGTTGATGACTTGTTCCTTACATGAGCAAATCGACTCATCAATCAGTGCAAGAGAGAGTTGGCCTCTGAGTTCGAGATGAAGGATCTTGGCTTGATGCATTATTTATTAGGATTGGAGGTGTGGAAGAAACTAGGTGAGATCTTCCTCAGACAATGGAATTACATAGTTGAGATCTTGAGCAGATTCAGTATGATGTATTGCAAGTCCATGGATACACCTATGATGAAAAATCTGAAGAAGTTGAGTGATTCCACTTCATATTCAGATCTGGTGGATTCCACTATGTATAGGAAGTTGATTGGATCCTTGATGTACCTGGTTAACACCAGGATAGATATTTTCTTTGCAATGAACACCCTAAGCCAGTTCATGGTTGAACTGAGGAACTTCCATTGGGTTGCAGCAAAGCATGTGTTGAGGTACTTGAGTGGTACAGTTGGATATGATCTGAGATATGAATCAGGTGGTGAAGTGAGGCTGCGGGGATATACCGATTCTAACTGGGCAGGGAGTGCACTGGACAAAAAGAGAACCTCAAGGTGTTTCTTCAGTTTAGGATCAACTATGATATCTTGGAAGCAGACTTTTGTAGCACTCAGTATAGCAGAAGCGGAGTATATCTCATCCATTTTTTCAAGTCGCGAAGCAGTATGGCTTCAGAAAATTATTGTAGGACTATTTGATCAAGAGTTAGAGACAACCTTAATACACTGTGATAACCAAAGTTGTGTCAAGCTTTCAGAAAATCCAATATTTCATGACAAGTTGAAGAAAATTGAGATCAAATATCACTTCATCTGAGACATGGTACAGAAGGGAGAAATAAATCTCCAGTACATATCCACAGATGAGAAAATTTCGAGCATTCTCACTAAGCCTATGTCTAATACAAAGTTTGTATACTTCATAGACAAGATTGGTATGATGTAGAATCTCTCCCTCGCTGAGAGGGAGTGCTTATGTTTCTCCAGCTAGCAACATCGGGCATACATTCTCCCAAATTGGTCATGTTGATTTGACCAAGGGAAATGACTCATTTACTCATGGATATTTTCTACTGGTGAATGGCCCAAGCATAGTATTTCTCCTAGCAAGGAGTGGATAGACTCGAAGTACTCTCACATTGATTGTTCCAGGATGGAGTGATTTATATTAACTAGACGTTCATGTGAGGGAATAATCAACAACATAAATATAATATAATGTATAAATATATAAATAATCAATAATTAGAAATAAAATAATTATTGAAAAGACAATAATGGAAAATACGTGTCCATTAAATTAAAAGGAATCCCACCAAAGTATATATATCGGGGCCCTCAACTGTAATAAATCATCTTGTACAATATTTACTTACAAAAACCTCTCATCAAGTCTGCTAAATCTTGTTGATATTTTTAGTGTGTAATTATTCTATGATAACAATAGGATTTAAATCATAAGGCAATAATTATCAGAATGAAAATTAGAAAAATTCAACATTGAGTTTGGCCAAAAGAAGTCTTCGATCGTCGATGGCCGACGAATTGGGGATCGGTAGATTTTGGCCAAATTTTCTAAGTGTCAAAGTTTACCAACGAAACTTGTTGATGGTCGATGATCGGTGATTGGAATGATTTAATTAAACTTTCAAGAATCTAGAGAGGATCGTCGATTGTTGATGGATGATGAATCGGGGATCGACAGAATCCGACGAAGGTTTCATGCATCCAGGGGGACTGTTGATCGCCAATGACTGAAGAATCGGGGATCGATGGATTGTGACGAGAGTTTTCATTTATCCAAGAGAAGTGGTCGATTGTCAATGAATGAAAAGAGAATTATGACATCATCATCCATGTGTCATGCCAAATCACTCAAGTTGACACCCCAAGATAGCATGTCATGCCACGTCAGCATCCACCTTTCATGCCATCTCATCCTAGAAGTAGTCGATGGTCGATGGTCAATTCAGTCAATTTGGGGAAGTGTTTTCGATATTCATCAGGGATCGTCGATCATCGATGGTCAAGCATCAACCGATTTAGTGGGGAATTTCATTCGCTAACGAAGATCATCGATGGTCAATAGTCAAATAAACCAATTTAGAGTTGTGTTATGAATCAATCGCCAGGGAGTTGGGACGATGGTCGACGGGTTGGGAAAAGTGTGGTGCACACCTAAGGGAGAACGTTGGTCATCGATGGTCAATCTAGAATAGATCAACAGCTCATATTCTATGCAATTTAAGATCAAGGACTCAAATTTAAGGGGTTGTTATAGTAGTAAATTAGTCGATTTTATGCAAAATTTTGTGCGTTTTGAAGGTCATTAATTTGCGAGGAATTTTTGAGGACCTAAACGACATTTTTAGGTAGTCAAAACCCACAAAAATGGAATGTACCAAGGTACACTATGTATATACATCTTAAATAAAATAACTCAGAGAGATCTATCCAACGAAATAAATAGTTTTCAAGATGGAGCTTGTATGAGGAAGTTACAGCCAAAACAGTGAGGGTAAAATTTTGGCAACGAAGTTACCTCCAGAGGGCATAAATCCATGCTCGGAAGTCCATTTGGGACACAAGAGAAATTGAGGGAAATATTATGACCCATAGAAGCCAGCAGTGAAATCAGATTTTGGTTATGGGTACCTGAGGATGTGTTGGGAGTGAAAGAAGACACTTGTAGCATACATGGATAAATTGGGTTAAACAGTCAAAACTTATTCGGACCATAACTTTCAGCTCGAAGCTCGGATTTGAGAAAATGAATAGTCGTTGGAAAGGTATTGAGGATTAGAAGACATTTGTCAACCCACAATTTTAAATTGGGCATCATATTTTCTCATAAATAGATAAAATATATTTTTGTAGTAGTAAATGAGTGGAAATTGCAGCATGTAGATGTTGTAACTTTTCGCTCAGAACTCAAATTGAGGCATGAGTATAGCCATTGGAAAGTTGTTTCGGAGAGGAATAAATTTAAGGAATAATACTTGGGAGTAGTGAATTAATTTTATTCACAATTTAAAATGAAGAATGACATGTAATCTAATTAATAAATATTTTGCAATATGCTTAATTCTAACAACAATTATTGCATGCACATTCTTGCAGAATTAGAGATACGGAAAAGAAGATTTTAGTTCCTAAATGAGAAATAGAGATATGGAGGATGCTCAAGGTGTTAGAAGAGATATGGAGGTTGCTCAAGGTGTTATATTTTCTTTATTTACATAGAATTAGAGTTACCAATGTTCTTTTACTTCATTACCATTAACATATATATCATGTACTAAGCAGTAGCAACATAAACAAGAGACAAAAAGAACACAAGAGATTTATCCTGGGAAAACCCCAAATGGGGGGAAAACCCAATATCCTTTCTTAGATAGATTTCGTTCACAAATTCCAACCATTCACTATCTCTCAAGAGTCACAAACAATATATAAACCCTAGCACTAGGCTAGCGCATGTCTAGTGCTCACAGCTGCAGCAGCGGCACACTAAAAGAGTAGTGCACCTCCTTAGAGAGACAGCGCACAAGATAAAGTATCCACAAAGAATAACCAAAGACCCCAGCTCTTCATCTCATCTTCCTCATTAGACTTGCACACATTTTCTTCAGTGAGAGAGTGTGTTGTGTGTGTGTCCACATGAGCTAGACATCCTCCTTATTTATAGTATTCAAGTCAACTACCTAGGCCGACTTCTCCCCTAGGAATCTTATTTTTACTTTATTCTTTTTTGTGTGGGTTGACTTATCTTCTTGGTATTCTTCTTTTTGTTTAATGGTTTTCCTAGACTTCTAGAATCTTCTCTTCATCTAACAAATGTCTTCTAGAGGAAATTTCCTCCCACAACTACCAAAACATCAACACTCCCTCTTATCTAAGGAGGTATATTTCATGATGTCTTCATACAGTAGTCCATTGACTACTCTTCAATCAGTTGGTATCACACAACTACCACAATGCCATCAGTAGCTCAAATCAATTTTCACAGTCCATGTAATCAAGTAGCACTCAACTACTCCCAATGTGAACTGGTAGTCTCCATGGAAATCAGCTAATAGCGCATAGCGACTACAATGCCATCCAGTAGAACATGACTGGGTTGATTCATAGTAGTAAACCACTACTATCTAGTGGTACATAACCACTCCAAGTAGCACACAGCTACTATCCAAAGACATAATGTCTCCATCCTACAATCAACTAGTAGCTACAAAAGCTACTACCATGCAGTCCAATAGTCTCTATGATTATGCAGCAATCAACTAGTAGCACACAACTACTACCATGCAATCATCCATAATCATAGTTTGCAATCGCCATGACTATGCAGCAATCATCTAGTAGTACACATCTACTACAATTCCATCATCCATAGTCATAGTCTCTACAACTATGCAGCAATCATCTAGTAGCACACAACTACTACAATTCCATCAGCCATATTCATAGTCAATGTCTCTATAAATATGCAACAATCAGCTAGTAGCATGCAGCTACTATAATGCCATCAACCATAGTTATAGTCTCATCCAATAGCACGAAGCTACTCCCATAGTTATCATGATTATGCGTGCAATGTTTCTTCTCTCATCAGTTCCAACAGTGCATTACCTCCTCAGTCACCTCATATGACTGATCAAGAGAACCCTTGGCTAGAAGGGTTAGTCAGTATGAGAAGAAACAACACACCTCCCTCTCAACGAGGGTGAACATTCTGCATCACGCCAATCTTGTCTCTGAAGTACTCATACTTCACTATAGACAAAGTCTTGGTGATAATGTATGTTATCTTCTCATCCATGGATATGTACTGGAGCTCTATACCTCCTCT
>SNQJ01S0296702.1:0-14391 GCA_010110895.2 Picea sitchensis
GCCAAGGAGGGCCATCCACCTAACTTGTCTAGCATTGAGATTTGGTTGATCAAACATGTATCACAATCCACAGTGATCTCTCATAAGTACAAATTTTCTTCCCAGGAGGTAATGCCTCCACATTTTCAAGGCATGCACTATGGAAGCCAATTCTAGATCATGGGTCACATAGTTGACTTCATGCTCGTTCAATTTTTGGGATTCATAGCAGATCACACTTCCTTTCTGCATAAGGACACCTCTGATCCCTTCCTTATAAGCATTTGTGCACACTGGGAAGTCAGCTTCTGGGTCGGTGATTTTCAGCACGAGTGCATGGGTCAGTAGATGTTTCAGGGTTTGAAATCTTTCTTCACATTTTTGTGTCCACAGGAATTTTGTCCCCTTCTTCTGGAGGGCATTTATTGGACAATCAATCTTGGAGAATCCTTTTATAAATCTCCTATAGTATCCTGCTAATCCCATAAAGGATCTGATGTCTGAAACATCCTTTGTGGTAGGCCATTCCATGATAGACCTGATTTTGTCCGAGTCTACCACTACTCCTTCTTCGGAGAGAACATGGCCTAAGTAATGTATTTCCTTCTGGAAGAATTCACATTTGTTGAATTTAGCATAGAGATAATGTTCTCTTAGCACTTGCAGCACAAGTCTAAGATGCTCTTCATGCTCTTTTCTATTCTTGGAGTAAATTAATATATCGTCAATAAAAATAAGCACAAATTTGTCTAGGAACTTGTTGAGTACATTGTTCATCAAGAACATAAAAGTGGCAGGGGCATTGGTCAAACCAAATGGCACTACCACGAACTCATAGTGACCATACCTCGTCTGGAAGGTAGTTTTATGGATGTCTTCATCCTTGATTTGGACTTGATGGTATCCCGACCTCAAATCAATCTTTGAGAAAATAGGCGCACCCCCCAATTGATCGAACAGGTCATCGATCCTGGGCAAGGGGTACTTGTTCTTTATGGTTACCTTATTGAGTTTCCTATAATCTATACATGGTCTAAGGGTACCGTCCTTCTTTTTCATGAACAGGACTGGTGCTCCCCATGGAGACACACTGGGCCGAATATATCCCTTATCCATCATTTCTTTTAATTGCAACTTGAGTTCAACTAACTCGGGTGTGCTAATTCGGTAGGGTATCCTAGACACCGGCACCGCTCCTGGTGCGAGTTCTATCGAGAAGTCTATGTCCCTTCTCGGAGGTAGACCAGGTACCTCTTCCGGAAACACATCTATGTATTCTCTCAGGGTAGGGTGATCTTCAAGGCTTGGTTTGTCACCTTCAATTGTTGTCAGAAGCTGTATTGCATATAGGGGACATCCCTTTTGGCAATACTTTCTCATTTGCAGAGCTGATATTTGTCTCACCGAGACAAGTTTTTGGATCCCTTGAAGGGCTATCCTTTTCCCTTCTTTACTTACACATTCTAAGGTTTTATGGTAACAGTCCAATCTAACTTTATGGGTGGCTAGCTAGTCCATGCCAATCAATAGATCATATGATCCCAGGGGTAATATGTTAAGGGTTGCTTGGGTGGGAAATTCACCCAACATCAATTGGCAGGATGGTATGACCTCTGCTACCCTTCTTTTGGTGCCAGTGGCTAACTATACCAACCATGGCTTGGTATGTCTTTGTGGTTGTAGTTTACACTTATCAACAGCTTTAGGGGATATATAACTCAAATTTGAACCAGGGTCAATCAAAACAGACACTAGATGGTTGAAAATCATAACTTCTATTTCCACCATTGAAGCTTGGTGGTCAGCATCGTTATTATCCAAGGCTGCATAAATCTGTGGCACACTCCTGGCCACATCATTGAAGGTAGGAGCTTCCTGGATGTTATAAATCCTATGAATATTATGTTGTCAGTGTGGACAGTCTCTTAGGAGACGTTCTTCTCCGCAACCCCAACATTTCATAGGTTCTCTCTTTGTTTTATCCACCTTCACTGGTATAGGTCCAGAAGTTTTATTTCTGCCCGATGAGGGAAAGTTCTGCTGGTGTACACTTTGGGCTGGAAAGTTCATTCTTGGGTTCTTCTTATAGTTCTTAAATCCTAGGGATTTAATCCCCTTTTTCTGAAATCTTGAACTATTCTTCGGTTTCCATCCTTCACGAGGTTCTGCTCGATGTCCAAACTGTTCAGGACAACAAGTTTCCTTTTGAATAGTTCCTTCTAGGGTCTTTGGCTCATCAAATTCAATTTTGTTTCGATAGTCCTTGGGTAGCCCACTGATGAAGCATTGCACCTTTGCCTTTTCTGCTTTTATATAAGGTACATACCTCAACAAATTAAGGAATCTGTTGACATATTCTTCTATAGTGAGTTGTCCCAGTTTGAGTTCATAAAACTCTTTAGTCTTCTCGTCGAAATATTTTTCCGACAAATACTTCTTCCGGAAGTATTTCTCAATTTTTTTCCAGGACAGGTCCTCTTCATGAACCCCTTTCACATTCTTAATATCTTCCCACCAAATGGAATCCTTTCCGTTCAGATTGAAGGTGGCTACTCGGGCCTTCAAATTTTCTGAAAAATCATGGACTCTGAAATATTTCTTTAGTCCAAGCATCCAGGCCTCTGCTTCCTCTCCCTTCTTTATTTAACCATAGAAGGAGGGTGGTTTACCCTTTCTAAATTCTTCGAATTTTTGACCTTTGGAAGACTTTTGCTTCTTCTGTTTCCTTCGGGTATAGGAACTGGTTCTGCTGCTAGAAGAGCCCTCTAAATCACCAGCTTCCTTTTTAGAGGAATCATCTGACGCTTGTCCTTTACCTCTGGGGTGGACATTTTTCAAGGTTCTCTTCTCAGTGTGGCCACTGATATGACCATGTTTCTGAGTTTTAGGTTCATGCTGCATTTGTCTTTGTAGATCGGATAAACTCTGCAGTAAAACTGCATTAATTTCTGTTTGCTTTTCTTGTTCTTTCATCATCCTTTCATTCTCAGCCTTACAACTTTGTAATTCGACCATGAGGCTCCTCACAGTATCGACTAGATATGGAGGGGTCCCTACTACCCTTCTTTCATCAGACTCTTCGTCTCTATTGTGGGAGCCCTCTCCCACCTCTTGGTGAGTCACCATTCTCTGCGTTTGTAATTTCCCGCTACTGATTGTCCACTTGGGTGAAAAAGACAAACGCTGGTTGTTAGTCAATAGTTAGATACATTTTTATAACCCACGCAAAATTCATAACTCTTTCGTATGCATACACAGTCTGGTTCTCGTTTTCAAAATTTGATCCTTTTTTAATTAAGAGGGTTTAAGATAGAGGGTTACTCCTTTTAGGAGTGTTTCGAATGGAGCTCCTACGCAACTCGTTCATGAGCCCAAGCAGGCCAAGTGTTGTAACCATGCTCTAATACCAATTTGTCACACACCCACTACGGCGATATAGATTTTTTGCCTTTTTTCTTGAGGGACAGAATCCCCAAAGTGCCTACGGGCCTAGCACGGGCTAGCTCCTCCCTTGTCCACTTCCATGTGATTGTTGGTTACGACAATAGGCCAAACAAACTAGGAACCTTTTCGCATTTTGCGACTCAACGATACAGGTGCGTTAAGTCTTTCGACTCTGCAAACCCCAAAAGGTGATGGTTGACTTCCCTTTGACACTTTTCGCTACTCGCAACCTCGCAGGTTGAAGCGTCGAGCTCTCATGCTCTTCTTCTCCAAAATCCTGAGGCGCGAAAGTCAGCTATGGCTTGACTTCCTCTTCTCACTTCTCGCAACTCACAACCTCGCGAGTTGGAGCGTTGAGCCTTCGTGCTCCTATCTTGTGAATCTCCGAGACGTGAGAAGTCAACAGAGTGTTGACTCCTTCCCAGGCGATGTGTGTCCACTTGTCAATCACGTGGTCCCCACCTGATGGATATGCCACGTGTTCTCACAAGCCTCGGCTCTCGGCTCTTCATGAATTCTACAGTCGAAAGTGACCCCTTCCAACCTCCAAACCCCCGAACTCCCGATATACGATATCTCCACGGGGTTCTAATCCAACGGTCCTCCCATTCCTGGATCCAACGGTTCACATTTTCTCCTTGCGATTTCACACTTCNCTTCATGACATCATGAGTTGGAGCACCCAACTCTTGTGCTCTCTTCTTGTGAAACCCTGAGATGCGAGATCCCGAACTCAGACCTCTTCAGGACTGCACCGACCCTAACTGCCTTGCAACTTTGGAAGATCCAACGGTTATCGATTGTTCACCACTTCTATCTCGAAGTGTCTCCACCGTCCATACAGCTTCTCCCATGGCTGCTTCTATGGCTTAACTCCCTTGCAACTCAGTGCGATCCAACGGCCCATGACATTTCAGCATTTCTCCACGAAGTCTCTCTACCGTCCGTTTCTGCTCTCTTCTGCACACATCTGGACGTACATTTTTGACGACCCAGATCCCTTCGCTCCAGCTAATCTAATGGCAGTTGTAGCTCCTCCTGAGCATGTGCTTATCTTCCTTCTCCTTGGAATATTTCTTAAGTATCAAAGGTCTCAGCCTTTGCTTCTCCTCTGCGAACCCTACGACCTTGGGTCTCGCCTACATTCTCAAAGACATTATTCCTCCTGAGATTTTGGGACTCTGAACTCTCCAAAGAGTTTCTCTGCCTCTACAACCTTTACATCTATGGCTCTATGCACAAAATGGCACTATCCCTCCTGAGCTTCTCTTCTCTGAAACTGTGAAAGATTTCCTCGACCTTTGTGATTCCTATAGGGTTTGTGCACATGATGAGGTGCTATCTATCCTGAGCTTCGTCAGCTATGAGGGACTTGGGAGCTTTGCGCTCTTTCTTCTGGATTTGACTCTTAGAAGAGTCTTCATCACAACTATTGCTCTCTTGCATCAAGTCTAGGACTTGAGTGGGTCTCGGTCTCTACTTGCCTCACAGGGAGCCTGTGCATAACTACACTACCTCTCCTGAGCTATGCCTTGGCCAGTATGACCACTTCTCATAAGACCACAGTATTATTCCCTTCGGGACTTATCAATACGAGAACCCAACCTCTTGTCAACAGGACTCCCGAATTCTCGATTTTCGATTTCCTGAAGTGGGTAATTTTGCAACATGTGGCCTCCCTTAATCGGACGATCCAGATCTATTTCAAGACTTCCACCATGGAGTGTCCTGATCTCTTGTCATCATGACTTCTAGAATCCAAAAATCCAAAATCCTGATACCGACTCCTCTTTCAGGACTTTCGCCCCTATCCAGGAGGGCTTAACCCTCATGTATCTCCTGACAAATCCAATGGTTGTCGGGTTTTCTAACTAAGATCTGATGGTTCAGATCAGTCCCACACTGTGACTCTCCCACTGCTCCCTGGACATGGAAAAACCAATGGTCCAGATACTCTCATGGACCTTGGGGATCTACGGTCCTGATTTCTTCGCTACTCACGAAGATAAAGGAAAAGGGTTAAGGCATGTAATGCCCTCATTTCTTCCTCCAACCTAACGGTCGTGAATGACCACAGATCTTTCGACGGGATCTCATCCGTCGATCGATACCTATCCCTATGTTGTTATTTCAGGATTTCAAGAGGATCATTCTTCCTCGTACAGGGTTACTAAGACTTGCGCCTTCAAATCCTTTTTCCAGGTTCTTGGTAAGCTTTCCAAGAAGGGTATCTCTATGGAGAGATTTGTTCTAGGTATTCCTGGGGATGAATAAGGACATAGATTTCCCAAAAGCAGACTTGAAGTCCAAATTAATACAATATGCGTATATATATATATATATATATACAAATCTATCTATAACATAAGCCACACGTGGTCCTTCCAATAAAAGCATGCAACCACCATTTCTGATCAAAACACTACACAGACAGTCTTATACTCAAACCATTCACAAACTACACATACTATGAGCATACATGTCAATATATAAATTTCAAGATGCAAGATGTAAAACACTTATCAGAAATAACACCGGATGTGATTGCAACTGCTGAGAGGGGTGCTCGTTTCCACCCAACCATAGGCTCAGCTACTCCCAATGGATTTACCACTAGCCACCCTCGAGCTGAGACCATGATGCTGCGAGACTATGTCTCTGTTTACCAGTGATCGAGAATGAAAGTTACTCTCCTTCTTCTCTACTATCACTCACTCTCTGTTTTCCAGAGTTCTCTTCCTCTTTGCCTCGCATATGCTCGTGATTGCACACTCTTCCTGCCTTTTTCCTTTCCAGCGAGCTTGTGTGTGGCACAATCTCCCTCGTGGTGGTCAAGTCTAAGGACCCTACGGATGGGTGGTTTACCCCCATCCCTCATTATTCATGAGGATCCATATACCTACCAACCTATGAGTAATTTATTTTGGGCTAGCAAGCCGCTCTTGGTTCTCCGGGCCAGTGAAGACCAAATACGGTATCGGTTTCAGTGGAAGTTAACGCCACCATTCCAAGTGCCTTCCACCACCTTTCTCCAGCCATCGTGGTCTCTTTTTTTTCAGCATATCCCCTCTCATCAGTCCTGCAATATATATATATTCATAATATTATTCACATTCATAGACCTTTTTCACAAGGTCCATTCACGTCACACATTCACATTTCTTAGTTTGCCACAATACTTGGACAGTATAGTTATTTTTACAGACTGGGGGAAACAGGTTGTTACAGAAAGTCTTCACAGTACCTAGAATTGACGTTGGCCAGACACACTCGGGCTCCTTGGAGGGTATACCCACGATTATGTGTGGGAGCTTGCACCAGGGTGTAAGTCTATTAAGCAGGTAGTCAACATAAATTTTCCACCCTAGCCCAGCCCCTTCTTTTCTTGTCCTTGCGACGTTGGATTTCATCACCAACTAGTGACCTCAAAATTAGAAGGTCTTTTTTGTTTGGTTTTTCTTCCTAGATTTTACTAGCACATGTTGTTTGTTTACCCAAGTTGGCCATAGAATTTCTTTCGTGAGATTCTAACTCGATCAAAATTGACCCTCCACGTCATTCATGTAGAATGCAAAGCCTACCCCCAGAATATCTGAAAGGTTCTCAACCCTTGCCTACCAACTCGTCGGAGGGCTCTCCTCAACAGAGTGAAGTCCAAGACGTCACCACTCCACAAGTGGAAAGAACTAACTCTCTAGAACGGTTCTTAATTACTAATTCTCGAGATGACTTCCGAATTTCTCTCGACTCTGAGAGATGTATTGTTCGAGTAAATTCTTTCGGAGATTTAGTTGTTCAGTCTTTTGGATCACCAACAGGACCTTTCCTAGGACCTAAGGGTCAAGATCCTTTTTGGACTACTGGAATTTTTAGATGGGATCTCTTTGGCTCAGGAGCAGGTGTTGATATCACTATCTCACCCAAGCTACCCGAAACATCTGATCCAGATGTAGTACCTTTTACTACTTCCTATTATTTTCCTAGTACAGACACTCCACCAGCTAGCCACATCTTGACTATCCCTCTACAAACGGTCCATTACACAATGGTCTCAGATACTACGAGTCCTCACACCAGGATTATTGTGGCTAGCCAATCCCCCATTGGCACAGCGTTCTCTCCCATATTAACTCCAACCCTTCCACCCGAATATCATGCGTTGAATGCTTCTATTCCTGCTTCTGCACAGATAACATATAGGACTCCTGGTGGTTCCACTCCTTCTGGGAACCATCCTCCCAGTTTCATTCTGACACTTCCTCCGCCCCCTTTCAGAGGGCCTCTTTCATCCTCTATTAGAGGAACTGATCCTAGTGGCACCATTCTGTTGTTCACACCTAATTACCAGATTCTTGTTGGTGGACAATTCCACCAAGGAGGCCAAACCCAATCCCCTTTTGCAGGACAAATCCCAATTGGGACTCAACCCCCGATTGGAGGGCAACCCCCACCGACCCCACCCTATGGACAAAACATACCTTCATCCTTGGCCCAGTATTGGAATTATCTTGTTCAACATAATCAGTATAGGCCAACCATATCCAGGCACGTCTAATCCTATTTGGGGCTCGAACGCTCAACCCCATGCCCCTGTTCAAGGGTACAACCCTCTGAATTACTTGCCTCCACACCAACAAACGAATCTGCCCATATCTTCAAATTATTTAAAAACTGCTTATGGTCCCACTGGTCTACCGACGAGACTCCCTCCCCAAATTCATCAGTACCCACATGTGAACAGACAGTTACCCTTCTTGGCCACCCTGGACCTACCTGATTTGTTGAGGATTTTAAGTGATCTGATCTATCACTCTCCTCAATGGCCCGCCATACCGTCCAAACTACCATATGAAATCCCTAAATTAGATGGTAAACCAGGAGAGGACCTGAACAATCACGTAATGACTTTTCACCTTTGGTGCTCATCCAACTCCTTGATGGATGACTCTATTCGCTTATGCCTTTTTCAGCGAACCCTCATAGGTTCCGCTGCGAAGTGGTATATAGAATTAACACAAGGATTCTTCACCGACTTCAACACCCTTGCTATGGCTTTCCTCACCCACTACCAGTTACCGATCCTGTACGAAATGGGAACCGAGATATTGAGTTCTTTCAAACAAACCAAAGCCACTCATATCTCTGATCACATTCATGAGTGGCGACGGAGATGACATCTCATCAAACTCGAACTTCCTGATCAGTTTCTAGCAGATTGGTTCACGAAATCATTCATGAACAACATCACTCATGACATTGCCATGGGTGGAGTTGTCACTGAAGAATAGGCAATCAGTCGTGCCCAATACCTAGACCTCGTTTACTCACAAACAGGTACTCTTTATGACTTACTCCTTGATGCACCTCGTCCTTCTACTTCTACTACTTCAACCACTCCTGTTTCTTATCATGCAGCTAATGGTGTGATTGGCACCCTCCATGCCCAACCTCATTCCATCCAAACCTCTAAAAACAACCCCAAATTCATTTCTTTCAATGTTAAAAATGCTTCGTCTCCTACCCCTCCCACCAGCAAGACTTCTGAGGTAAATTTTGTTCAATCTACCCCCACCGGAAAAAATAAATCCAAAAGAGGAAAGGGTAAGACCAAGGAGGATAAAAATAATCCACAAAATGAGAAACCAAAACACCACCTGTTAACGATATGGATAAGCGCAAACCCCGATACCCTTGTCTTATCTGTGGTGATGATCACTACATGAAGGATTGTCCACAACGAGTCGAGGTTACTAAGTTCCTTCAAGGGACCACAAAAACCCCCCACTCCAGCCGTATTGTCACAACCCTTCCCCTCTCAACAACAGGTCCAATTGGTCATTCATGACCAACCTTCCCCCTCCAATAAATCCTATGTATTAATGTGTAAAGGTGATTCAAAGAAGAATGGCATCACACTTACCACTCGAGCCAAAGATTGTTCTTCCTCCAAAGAGAAGGTTGATGTGATACCACCTTCATCAGTCCAACCATCTCCCACGACTCCACCTACCAACGGTCATCTTCATCTCGAATGACCGAGCCTAGATACAGTTCTTCGCCCTCCCCCAAAGGGTGTTGTTCAAAAATCGGCTTTCAATCCTCATGCCCGTGTTGCCCAGAACTATAACATTGTCAAAGATCTGGCCCAGGCACCATCCACGATGTCAGCCCTCGAAGTCCTTCAAAGTTTTCCTATACAACGGAAGGCACTGTTGAAATCTATTGGTGGAATCAACCCTACAGATACGAATTTAATAATTTTTTGACTTGGAATATCACATTCCAAGGTTACCCCCTCAACTCACATTCCAAATACAAGTTATTGTCTCCGACAAAAACATTTGTAGAATAGTTATCGATGAGGGTGCCTCGACGTGTGTCATGTCTATTACCTGCTGGAAAGACATCGGCTCTCCTCCTTTGATTGAATCCCACAACATGCTCAAATCCTTCAATGGCTTTGGTTTTAAGCATTACGGTGTCCTCCCTTAATTGTCTATTACGTTAGAAGGCAAAACGGTCCAAGTCGAAGTGGAGGTCTTTGACGCTCCTCTCGATTACAACCTTCTACTTGGTCGTAGTTGGATTGATTCCATGCTTGTAGTTGTGTCGACTCTTTTCCAATTCATGCATTTCCCACATTAAGGAAAAGTAGTTACTGTCTACCAGTTGGTCTTCTTTCACTCTAATGCACGTACCAGCAACGTACCGTTCATTTCCAAAACCCCCCTGGATATGAGAACGTCGATGTGGGTCTTCTTAAAGATTCTTCTTTGATGGGAAATTTCTCCATCCCACCACCCGATGTTCCACACTCATTTGTTTCCTAGATCAACATGATATCCACCTCTATTCACGAGACCCCTGAGTCTTACAAACCATGGAGGGTACCCAACCCCAGCGATCATCTTCATTATGGCAACGAAATTCCTTTGATTCCAGTCGAATCCGCTTATCAAGCCATTCAATCAGCAACCCCTTCTACCCCCTCTCTCAATGATTTCTCTCAATGATTTTTCCCATGGATGAGATGATTATGTATGTCATGTCCATGGAAGACACCCCTTGGGATGATGGACATCATCGTTCCATCCTCTTCCTGGAGCAACACACCATCGAGGGTTACCAACGGATCTTGACCCAGTCGATCGTTGTCGTCATTTCTATCGTTCCTGAGTCTACACACGATGTGTTTTACGAAGGGTACTTAAGTAATCTCTCACCCACCATCCCCCTCGACATATCCATAAAACCTGGAATTGTCGAAAATGTGCATATTGGAGCTTTGTGTTCCCATGACGAAGTTGTCACCTACAAGTCTCTTTTCCAATAATTTTGTGATGTCTTCGCCTGGAGCTATGAATAAATGTTGGGTATTGACCTTTCCATTGTGATACATGAGATTAAGACATACCTAGATGCTAAACCCATCTGGAAATGACTTCGTCCGGTCCACCCACGTAAAGCGGCCGCTATCAAGCTTGAAGTTGAAAAACTTCTCAAAGTTGGCTTTATTTACCCTATGGCTCTAATTGAATGGGATTCGAATCTTGTTCTGATTGACAAGAAATAAGGCACAATCCACGTGTGCATTGATTATAGGGACATTAACACAGCTTTTCCTAAAGACAACTTTCCTAACCCCTTCATTGACCAGATCATCGACGATTGTGCTGGAAGTGAAATCTTCTCTCTGATGGATGGTTTCTCTGGATATAATCAAATCAATATCGTTCTTGCAGACCAACACAAGACTGCCTTTATTTGTCCTTGGAGCACGTTCACCTAATGAAAACTTCCATTCGGTTTAAAGAATTTCAGCACAACTTTTCAGTGTGCTATGACTTATGCCTTCCATGATATCAAGCATATTGTGCAACCATATCCCGATGACTTACCTGCTCATTCTATGCATCGTGTAGATCATCCAATACACCTCTGCACCATTTTCCTTCGCTGTCAATTTTACCATATACCCTTGAATCCCCACAAATGTGTTTTCTGCGTAGAATCCGGTCGACTTCTGGGATTTATTGTTTCACGTCAAGGGATATAGGTAGATCCTTTGAAGGTCGAGGCGATTCTCAATCTTCCTCCTCCTTCCTCACTTCGCCAGTTACAAAGTTTGCAAGGGAAGGCAAACTTTCTTCATCGTTTCATCCAAAACTATGCTGAGCTAACTCTTGGATTTACGTGAATGCTCAAGAAAGGGTCTAAGCTCATATGGGATACCACTGCCAACAAACCTTTCGAATCTTTGAAACTATCTTTGACACATACCCCGCTACTCTTCCCACCTGATTACAGTCGAGATTATTTTCTCTACCTCGCATCCTAGGACTATACCATCGCTATGGTTCTCATCCAGGAGGATGATTCTCATGATGAACATGTCATCTATTACTTGATTTGAAGTCTTATGACTACCGAAACCAATTATTTACATGTTGAAAAACTGGACTTGGCAGCCGTCCAAGAAGTTCAATGTTTCTGGCACTATATCCTCTCTCGCAAAACTACAATAATTTCTAACTGCAACCCTATGTAGCACATTCTTACACCTCAACTGCTAGGGATAAAATACTCCAAATGGATCGTGATACTCCAGGAGTTTGACTTAGAATTTGAACGTGCTAATTCCAAGAAATCCTTAGTGTTTTTCGAGTTGATATGCGACCTTCCCTGCCCTGAGACAGAAAATGTAGCAACGGATTCATTACTTGGTGAATCTCTTTTCCAAATTAGTCCCAGTGACCTTTGGTACGGAGATATCATCATATATCTCCAAACCTAGACTTTCTGGCCCAATTTGTCTAATACTGACCATCATCAAATATGCTACCAAGCCCGTCGGTATATTATCCTTGGTGATACTCTTTATCATCGTGGGATTGATTCTGTTTTTCGACGCTGCCTCACTTTTGACGAAGCCGAGAAATCCCTAAATGACTGTCATTATGGATCCTGTGGTGGTCACATGTATGGGTATGCTACTACCCAGAAGATCTTGTGAGCAGGGTATTTTTGGCCCTCTTTATTCAACGATTGCATAATTGTCGTCCAAAAATGCCATGCTTGCCAAACCTACAACCATAAAATACGATCACACACTACTCCTCTATGTTGGAGCATATCCCTAACTTACATTAGTTTATACCTAGATTAGACTCCTATATATTGGTTAATACATTCATTTACACTTTATTTCACCTAATTTGGCCACAAAGAGAAGAAGGGCGCCTCATCCCTAGATTTTAGGGAAAACTGCTAATTTTAGATCAAGACTCAACTCTCGGTTCTTGATTTTCTTAATTTTTCTTGATTTATTATTGATTTATCCTTGATTTATTCAAACTCCACCATGCAAAAATAATCCATTATTGGGGAATGCGCACCTCCTCTTTGAGTGAGATTTATTCCTTAATTAATGATTTTTGTCTTTATTATTATTAGTAACTGTTTTTTTGGGTCAGATAACTGAGTTGGAACTACTTCTCTTGTCAGCTAAGTGAGATTAAGTGAGCTAATTCGCATCACTTGAATCTTGTGGACAATAATAAGTGTTTTAAATGTATCTTTAGTGGTCTAGGTCAAACTATGTGGTCTCCCTTAGCTTATGACACCTATTTTAGCTATTTCTAGTTTTTTTTTACTAGAATTTCTATGTTGGAAATTCTATATATTCACCTCCTCTCTTCTTTTTTGAGGATGATTGATCATGTATATTCATTTTTTATTAATATAATTCTCTGATTTATGGAGCAAAAACTTTCTCTTATCTCTTGAATATCAGCAAATTGTATGTGTTCAATTTAACTAGAATTCTAGATCTATCGAGGTTTCTACAGGAATTCTACATGGTATCAGAGCTAGATTGAATCTATTGGATTGTACATGGTTTTATTTGCAGGTATAGATCATCAGAAGGCTTATAAAGAAGCAATGGATCATCTCTCTAAGCCCACAAAACTCATTCTAAATCCTTTCAATTACTTCCAATGGAAGACAGAGATCTCTCTGCTCCTCCGAAGCAAAGGGCTTTACATGGTAACAATGGGAACGGAGAACGAACCGACTGCTGCGACGGAGAAGATAAAGTATTTCAATAAATTATATGAAGCAATTTGGATGATATTCTATCAATTTCTAGAGATCTCCTCTTTCATGTCAGTGGAGCCACTACTCTTGATGTGGTCTGGACCACATTGGAAGGATTATTCGGCAAGCAGGATGCAATGAGAGCGCATCAACTGGAGAATGAACTCATATCCCTAAGTCCAATTCATTTCAGCAACCTGCAATAATTATTCACCAAGTTCAAATCCCTCCTCGTTGAAATTAATGCATGTGGAGTCATGAAAAAGGAAGAACATCTCATCCTTTCAATTCTCTCGAAATTAGGCCCTGAATATTTTGTATTTGTGTCGTCTTTTCAAGCATCTAAATTGACTCAGGAAAAATGGAAAATGCCTCCATTGAATGATTTCATTGTAGAATTGACTCAAGAGCAAGATAATTTATTCCAAATGGGTGTCATCAAGCGTTCCAAGAACCAAGAACTTGCGGCTACTGATGCTCCAAAGAGCAGTGGAAAAGACAAGAAAAAAGGAACGGGTAAATTTCCTGAATCGAAGAAGGAGAGATTCACACAATCTTCAGAGAACTCTTCTGACCCTAAGGGTAAGAATAATAAGAAGGAAAGAACGATTTTCAGCTAATGTTCCAAATTTTTTCATCCCAAATAAAATTGCATGATGAAGACTATCGATGAGATGGCTAAGCAATTGCAGCAGCACAATCTCACGGTGCCCGAAAATGCAAAGAACAAAGATGATAACAAAACGGGAGGGAGAGCACGATATGGTCATGCTTTAATGGATGTCACATCCACTCCATCAGCTTGGATCCTTGATTTAGGTGCATCAAACCATATGGCTGCATCAAAAGATGAATTTTCCTCCATCGAAG
>SNQJ01S0296704.1:0-10526 GCA_010110895.2 Picea sitchensis
GAGAGGTCCAAAGTGGCCAGGAAAGGTAACTGTCAATTCACATATGGGTACTGGTGGCTTTGGGGAGGGAGTCCCATCGAAAAACCAGTGGGACCATAAGTAGTCTGCATATAATGCGAAGACCCAGGCAGATTCGGTGGTTGTTGTGGAGGAAAGTAGCTCATGGGATTTTATCCTTGAACAGGGACATGAGTTTTGAGCATTTGAGCCCCAAATAGGATTGGACGTACCTGGATATGGTTGGCCTATACTAGGGGGTATAGCAGATGTAGTTGGAGGTTGTTTCCCCCCAATCGATTGAGGATTATGCTGTATCAGATGGTTCTAATACTGGGCCAAGGATGGAGGTATGTTTTTTCCATAGGGTGGGGTCAGTGGGGGTTGTTCTCCAATCAAAGATTGTGTTCCGATTGGGATTTTCCCTACAAGGGGGGGTTGAGTCAAACCTCCTTGGTGAAATTGTCCACCTACAAAAATCTGGTAATTTGGTGTGAATGATGGAATGGTGCCACTAGGATTAGTGCCACCGATAGAGGATGGAAAAGGTCCTCCGAAGGGGGGTTGATAAAGTGTCAGAATGAAGATGGGAGGAGAGTGCCCAGAAGAAGAGGGACCACCAGGAGTTCCAGATGGGGTTTGCGTAGGAGTGGGAATAGAAGCATTCAACGCACAGTATCCGGGTGGAAGCATCGGGGTGATATTGGGCGAGAGCGGTGTGCTAATAGGGGCTTGAATAGTTGTTGTAATCCCGGTGTGAATACTCATAGTATCTATGTAATCGACCATTTCTAAAGGGAGGGTCAATATGTGGTCAGCTCACGAAGATTTTGTACTAGGAAAATAATAAGCAGTAGTAAAAGGTACTACGTATGGGTCATAGGTTTCAGGGACCATAAGTGAGAGGGTGATTTCAACGCCTGCTCCTGAACCAAAGAGATCCCGTCTAAAAATGCCAATAGACCAAAAAGGATCTTGGCCCTCAGGTCCTGGAAAAGGTCCAGTCGGTGATCCAGAAGACAAAGCAACTAAGTCTCAAGAAGAATTCACTCGCATAATACATCTCTTAGAATCGGGGTGAAGTCGAAAGTCCTCTCAAGGATTGGTAATTCAAAACCATTCTAGAGACTCAGTTCTTTCCACTTGTGGAGTGGTGACGTCTTGGACTTCACTCTATTGAGGAGAGCCCTCTGGTGAGCTTGTAGGCAGGGGTTGAGAACCTTCCATATTTTCTAGAGGTAATCCCTACATTCTACATGAAGGACGTGGAGGGTCTATTGTGAATGAGTTACAAACTTATGAAGAAAATCCTATGGTCAACTTGGGTAAACAAACAACATGCGCTAGTAAACAAAATCTAGGAAACAAAACCAAGCAAACAAGACCTAATTCTGAAGTCACCTAGTTGGTGATGAATTCCAACGTCGCAACAACGAGACGAGAAGGGGCTGGGCTAGGGTGGAAAAGTTACGTTGACGACCTGTTTAACGGACTTACACCCTGGTGCAAGCTCCCACATATAATCGTGGGTATACCCTCCAAGGAGCACGAGTGAGTTTGGACAACGTTG
This sequence comes from Picea sitchensis, assembly GCA_010110895.2. Taxonomy (NCBI): domain Eukaryota; kingdom Viridiplantae; phylum Streptophyta; class Pinopsida; order Pinales; family Pinaceae; genus Picea; species Picea sitchensis. Next base: position 1,568 of record SNQJ01S0296704.1, read on the forward strand.
ATTCTAGATACCGTGAAGACTTGCCCATTCACAGTCACCTCATGTAAGACCCTAAGAAGATAGGCCACTAAGGTTACCACCAACAACAATAAAGCCTAGGGGGATAGTCAACAGTCCGATCCACACTCAAGGGCAGGGTATCTAGCCCGAAATCAACTTAAGAGGCTTCCACTCATCATTATGGGTATACCTCCAAGTGACCCCCGTAATATGTGCAATCCCTACATCGATATCAACAAAGCAGGGTGAGTAACTCTGTTAATATCAATGCAACCTAGGGTTTGACCCTTGTGTGAGAAGGGCTTCCCAAGACAAAATGTTGTAAATGGAATTTGACACTCCTTAACACAAGATGCTATTATGTGTTTTGTGCTTTGGAGAGTGTATCTCTCTGCCTATTCCAAATCTCTAGCCTAGCTAATTGTTGGTGTAATAGAGTCCTAGAAAAGAGTTACTAGTTAAATTTTAAAATTGTGCAATATTATTACGGGTTGTTGTTACTCAAAGGAAATAGAGATGAAACTGATGTTGTGTGAGACTCTGACCCAGCAATGCATAGATAGGAATGAAAGATATCAATTGCATTCGATGAATCCTATGTACGGGAGGGAAAGAGAAGTGTTCTGGAATAATCTTGAACTACGATATACAATCTTCTTTAAAATGAAATCTTCAACGGATCACGTAACAATGGCAATTATCTATTTGTTCTATTTCAACAATTGATTTCCAATATTTTCAAAATGAAAATTCTTTTAAAAAGAAAAATGTTTTTTAATTTTCAAAAAGAACCACACCATGGTGGTGAAAGTAAGGAAAACCAATAACTAACGAAAATCCACAAACAAAACCCAAACCAATCTTTCAATGAAGACAAAAATGACAAGAAGACAAGACTATTCTTTTCAATTGCATGAGAATAATGATTTTCCAAGTGATGAGCAAATGAGAAAGACAAACAATCCCAACTTTCAAACCAATCACCAGCTCCTAACCAAACAAGTACTCAGATTCCAGGATTAGAGATTATATCCTTGTTAAGAAAAGTCAAGAGATGAGAGTTGAGAAAAAGATGGACAAGAAGAGCCTTTGATTTTTGAAGACTGATCGTGCAAAAAATATGAAGTTAAGAAACAATCAACCAGTGGCCTAAGGAGTTCTTATCAGACACCTATACAAATCTGGGCATCTGAGCATACAAAAGCCTTAATTCCAAAAAAATTTAAAATGGGTTTGTAGGCTATTAGTAATGTACAGTGCGAGAATGGAGCATTCTCATAGGTTGGCTTCAAGCAGAGTGTGAGAATCTCGCACTGGACTGAAAGGCAGAGTGCGAACTCAAGGGGTTCTCGCAGGTCACAGAGGGGTTCATTGTGAGAAGGCCTGAAACTAGGCAAAATTTTGGAAAAAGACAAAAAATTTGAAGGGACTTCTGGACCCAGAGAGTCTGTTAGGTTTTCTCGAAGACTCAGAGATTGATAGAAATGAAGAAAGGTAACGCAAGAGCAAATGGCCAAGGAAAAAAACCAAAACCCACTAAAAAAAATGGTTTTCTTCACCAATAGAGTCGCCAATTTTGTTATCGGACTAATCGATAGGTGTGGACACTAACAGATCTCCCTAGATCCACCTGGATCTAGAAAAAAGTAGGACAGGACATGACTTTATCCCTAAGTTACGACCATTGAATTAGCTAGTAAGGAGGAACAAGTGGCATACCCTTGTATCACTTCCTTAAGTCTTTGTTGCTCCCGCTTCACTCTGGTGCTCTCGTGAGGTCAAGACCAAGACAACACAAACCAACCAAATTGAATATAGAAAAATGTATTCAATCGTCAACTTATGTGTATGATCAAGGAATTACACAATAAAGTAAGAATGACTTTATGGGAAAGGGACATGTCGTTGTATCACATTAATTGAAAGTAGAACATACAACCTAATTGCCTTGATGTCGCAAGCTTCCTTTCGATGACTCTTGGTTCCAACACACACACTTTCTCTATCCTTGCATGAATAAAATCCAATTCCTCTTGATAGACCTACTAGAGTCTCCAAGCTTCTGTTCAAGCAGGGTTCTTCACACAATTCCTTCACCAATTCTTCAATTAATATTTCTTAACCTTTTCCATGAGAATCCTTTCAATATATAGGAGAGGGTGAGATGGTGAGATGGTGACATGGATGAGAATGATCCCACCAAATCAGAGAAGCCAGTAAAATGACAACCATACGAATGCCAACCCATTTTCTAGAAGATTCCCTTCTAAAACCCTCGAGACTTCAACTCTTTTCCAAGCTTAAAAACAAGTTCGCACCCTATGTATAGAGAAAATTGCGAGAAGTTCACACCATAGATGAAGGTGGCCTGCGAGAATGGGTCATTCTCACACTCTAGGCCATATGTAGCCTACGAACTCACTTTGAAAATATGTTTTCTGGAAGGAGATAAATGCCACTTTTCTCAGGAGAAAGTTCTTGTTGGGATCTTGAGTACACTATTGTTAATACATCACCAAGATGACCAAAATCATGTGTAACAAAGGATCCCAGGACCAAGTTCGAGGATAATTGGCCGATCTCACCATTGTAAGTTACTTTTGTGAGGTTAATAAGAAAGAAGTACTTTTCCTGTCCCGCCATATGAGGTGTTCAAATATTCAGTTTTGATTATATTTTATTAGAACCTCTAACCCACTAGTTCATATATAAGATGCATGTTTGGAGTTCATTGTTTGTCTGTTTGTGAATTTAGGTTGGATTTGGGAGGAGACTTACAGTCGAGGAGCAATCGAATGAAAAAGGATTGACACCAAACATGGAGATCAAGGTAGAGTTATTGGATCCTTTTATCCTTGTGTTTTATGCATGAATGTGGGGTCAATGTCGGGATGATAGTAAAAAGTAGGAGACTTTAAAGGGCCATTTCTTCATGCATTATAGAACCTGTAATGCTAGTCCAGAGGGGGATTTCCCACCCACAACCGAATTGGTGACCATATTGGGGATAGACCTCTAGGGTTTTGGGGGATACTTTTTGGGTGTTTTAAATTGGTTTGATGACCTTTTTTATGAATTTCTGCAAGAGTCTGATTTTGTAGGGATTCTGGTATTCCATACCAGTACTCCTTGCTTTGATTGCTTGACTGTGTTTTCTTTTTTTTTGGGAATCCACAGAGGTATACGTGGCCTGTACAAGGCCTGCACCCGTATATATGTGCCCTACCTTTAGACAGTCCACGTACATACGTTGGTTGTTGAAGTGTAAGTAGCGTGCCTAAGTTCATAAAATATTTTTGTTAGGAGAGGTAGTCATCCTCTTCCCTATCAGAAGTGATCCTTCTCAGGGGTTTTCTTGATCAAGTCCTGCTCTATGTTGTTGTAGTCTATAGTTTAAGTATAACCTCAGATTATCTTTTCTTTATTGAAGTTTCCTTACATTTTCCTTATAAAAGTAAGTTCATGTGTCTTTAAGGGATTCTATTTTTAAATACCAGTACTCCCTGCCTATGCTTAATTGATTGTTTTTCAATTTTTTTTTGAGTTGCAGAGGTGCACGCATCTTGTAGTGGGCCTGCATGCGTGTATATTCACCATACCCTTGGACGGCCCATGTACATACGCTTGTTGTTTAAGTGTCAGTAGCATGCCTATTGAGAAAAACAAATTTAGAAGAGGCAGTCATCCTCTTCCCCGTCAGGAGTCACACTTCCTAGGGGTTTTCTTGATCTAGCCTTGGTCTCTGTCATAGTAGTTTGTATCCTAGGTTTGACTTTAGTGTAGCTTTCTTTTTCTTTGAAAGATTTCTTGTTTTTGTTTATTAGGTTTTTGGATGAGATTGTGAGTCTGTTCTGATCTTCCTTCTTTGGTTTTGTCAATGACTCCCCACAGTCTGCAGTGGGCCAGTAGTCATTTCTTGGTCTTGTATTGTCTTTATTTTTTCCTGTTTTGCTTCAGAAAAGAAGAAAAGAATACAGTTTCAAATTTTCTTGTTTTGAAAGCATAATAAAAAAAATATAGATTTCACTTTCTTTGTTTGGTTAAGTAGTTGGTTGTTTGCATTAATAATTAGGAAAAAGAATGCTTTCATAATTTCTTGGTTGATTGAATTAGGACAATAAGTAGCTCATAGTCAAGAGAAATCTTTTTTTGAGTTTTCTGTTAAAAGATCTTAGAAAAAAAAAGTAGTTTGAAAAGTTGGTTAAAGAGTTTAAATGTGCAAATCTGAATTTGTCAACAAGAACTAATTTTGTTTCCAGCTTTCTGTTTGTTTTCTTCTTTGTCTCCTGAACACATCATTGGTTTCATATCTACTTCCTTTGACTTAAGACAACCACAAAAATTAACGATTAATTAAAATAAATTAGACTTTATGATTGTAGGGTCCATCAACTAGTCTAGGCTAGAGCCTTGATTTAGGATTGGAGAGGAAACTCTTCAAGGCTACAAAAACAAACATAAGAGTCTATGCTAGGGAGTGCTAAAAATTCCAGTATCATGAAAGTTAATCAAGACCCCCCTCTAATACAGGGGCTAAACACAAGGTCGTGTGCGTAAAGGTAGTGGAGATAACCCCTCCAAAGCCGGACCAAGCATAGTGGGGAACACATATAGAGGGCTTGTCTTGGGATTCCGTTGATCTCATTTTCCATGGAGCTTCATGGGTCTCAAATCTGTTCGAGGTCCTCAGTTGTCTTCTAGAACACTTGCTTTTGATACCTTTGATATTTTTCAGGCTTGATACCTTTCTCATTGCGGTCCACTCGACTGTCGAATGTACCCGCCTGGTGACTGTTCGCGCACTGGAAACTTAGTTGCCTTTATTTTAGGGACTTACACATGTGACTGCGGGGGTATACCATGGTACCTAGGATAGACATCGGGCCACGCTTTGTCGAGTATACCCAGAGGGTGCTTCCATATTCAATTTTCACTTGCATCAGTAAGTTTCTCTAGTGTTGGCTGGTGTAACTGTTCTTCCAACTAGCTAGTGATTGCTTGTCTTATCTCATAGAAACTTTTTCTAGTGTGTGCTAGTTTTTAAACAATTATAGAAATCCTAGTGTGTCTTTGATATTCTCACATAGTGGAGGATCAAGAGATTCATCGATCGCAAAGGCTTTTGGGCCTGTTGTTGATTGATATCGAACCCCCCCCTTGCCACCGCTAAGGTGAAAACTAAACCAGTAAAGGTCTTTTGAGGTGACAGGTTCACAGGAACCTGTGCCCGATTCATCTCTAAGAGAAGAACATTTGATTTTGGAGGAACCAACCATTTCAAACCTTGGAGTAAAATCTCTTGGTCTACAAGAACCTCCGAACATTGATCTATCAGCACCCATCATCGTACAAGTTTATCCTTACGAGCACCTTATAGTGTCACAAGAAACGATGGAAGAAAATGTTGCGACTTCTTTAGGGAATACTCATATTCCCTCTACAGTTGTCACTATAGGGGGTGTTCCACCTCCTAACCAACCATCGTCGATTCGGGCCACTATGGTCTCGACCGCATCTACCTTGGGCAATGGTCTTATTCTGCCTATGGCGGTGATCACTGCTCCATTTACCCAGAATGCGACAGGCCCTCCATTCTCATACGGGATGCCTGCCTTTGGTACAAGCCCTGTACTTTTCTACTCCACTCTACAGACTTTAGTTCTAGGGGCAGGGAGCTCCAATGCTCCTCTGCAAGGATCTATGGGGGGCACTTCTTCTCCCTATAACGTGTTCCCTTATGGAGGGGATTATATACCTCCTTTGTCCCCTTCATTCAGTGGTGCTCACCAGCACTTCGTTGGGCTGAACATAAACCATAGTTCATTTGGAGTAGGTAGTCAAAGACTTCCTTCTTACAACATGTTGGTTGGTTCAACACCATTCTCTTTGTTTGACACGTTTGGTAACAATGCTCACTCTTCAGCTTCCTTCTCGATCGAGGGAAACTCCGGTTATGGACAAAAAAATCATGTACAAGGTATTATTCTTGCACAGGGGGCAAACTTAGAAATTCCTTCCTCACAAGGACCATGGAATCCATGGCAAGGATCAATTCCCTTGTCTGGGATGTCGATTGGGAGAAACCCCTTCCATAGCCAATGGAACCCTGGGAAGGCTGAACACCTATGCTCGGCGAATTGACAGGGGGAAACCCTTCCCAGAATCCTTGGAATGCGATGCAAGCCCAGCCCTTCATGTCCTATTACGGGAGTCAGTCAATGACATATCAACAAGTGCAGAATCCATACACTGGTCAAGGCCATGGTTATTACCAAAACCATGGCCAGCAACCTAACTTTTCCTGGAAACCTGGTGCCAACCAAACTCCAGGACCCTTTTTCCCTGGTCACAATCAACAGCCCAAACTATCGTTTATGGAAACTCTGCACTTACCATACTTGACAAGGTTATTGAATGACCCCATCTATCATGATCCATGTTGGCCTCCTATGCCAACCAAGTTTCCTTTGGACATCCCAAAGTTCGAGGCCAAGCCTAACGAAGATCCAGGTGATCATGTGACTACCTTCCATCTTTGGTGCTTGTCCAATTTGTTGAAAGATGACTCCATCCAGTTGCATTTGTTTCAATGCACTCTCATCAGGAGTGCTGTGAAATGTTACATTGATCTCGACCACTCGAGATGCTCTTCCTTCGGTGAATTGGCAATGGATTTCTTAAACCATTTCAAATTACCTGTGAGATACGATGTCGGCACTGAATTGTTGGCCAACTTTGAGCAGACAAAGGCGGACCATATCTCTGATCACATATAAGAATGGAGACGTTGGAAGAGTTTGATAAAAGTGCAAGTCCCACCAGCATTCCTGCTGGAGTGGTTTCTTAAGTCTTTGGTACCCCAGTTATCCAAAGACATCACAAAGTCGGGAGTGTTTTACGAAGAAGATGCAATAATGAGAGCTCAATAGATAGAGATGATTTATTCTCAGTCTGGTTTACTTTAGGAAATTTTTCCATATGCACCATGGTCAATACTTGACAAGACCAGACAAAGAGTTGGACCACATGCCGATGGTATTGTTGGTTCAACACAAATGAAGCCCGTTGATCAACTGTCAAAACAATTGAATAAATTTTCAATACAGCAAAAAGAGGCCAGTCAGATCACAGGTCCAGCTGCTCCCCCTACCCAAATGTCAGATGTACACAATGTGCAATCGACCAAACCAAAGGGCACCCAATAGCCTAAAGGAAAGAAGAAACAATTAAAGAAGGGTAAGGGGGATAAGAAACCTATCAATAATGTTGGTGGGGACAAAACTAAAAAGAAGAAGTCTAAGTATCCGTGTAACCTCTACATGGAAGACCACCGGACTCACCAGTTCCCTCGACTTGTGGAGGCCCAAAAGTTATTGGCGCAGCAACAACCCATTGTGTTAACAAACCCATTTCAACATGGGAAAAATTTAACTCAAGCCTCTCCAATCATGGATGGGGGAAGTCAAGGACCCCCTTCATTTGCGAGTAATTATTTTTCCGCGAATGTGTATATGATGAAAGGTGATGCCTATATATTGACTAGAGCACATGATTATGAAATTCCAAACACCTATGAGAAGAGTAAAGAAGCCGAAAACCCACCTCTTCCTCTCCAGATCAAGAAGACATTGGGAGAAATAATGACACACATTCCAAAAGGTGTGTTCAAGAAAGCTTCTCATAATCCAAATGCAAGGGCCACCCAGAACTACTCTATGGTGGAGGATTTGTCTCAAACCCCTTGTGTGATTTCTTCTTTGGAGGTCCTCCAGAGCCGCTCTTCCTAGAGAACGGATCTGTTAGCTACCTTAGGATCTACTGAGAATTGTAATCCAGGTACAATCATGCTTGATATGACCAACTTAAAACCTCGTCTCCATTACCACATAGCATTTTAGATAGTAGTGGCTTACCCCACGAAAACTTTTACTCGAAATATTTTTTGCACAGTGGTTGATGAGGGTGCATCGACATGCATGATGTCTTTGGTGTGTTGGAAATCCATTGGCCAACCCATTTCGTCTTTGTCACATACTCTTCTTACCATGTTCGACGGTCACTCATTCCAACCACATGGCATCATCCCCTCTTTTCCTATGCAGTTAGGGGGGAAGACCGTGTGTGTTGAGGTTGAAGTGGTCAATGTGTCTCTTGACTACAATCTCTTGTTAGGAAGGAGTTGGACCTATTCTATGCAAGCAGTGGTTGCTAGAGTTTTCTGGGTCTTGTTGTTTCCACACGAGGGTCGTATCATGACCATTGATCAATTGTCTTTTTCACATCTTGACCCTTCATCGGGGGCATCCATGGTCCCGATGATTGATAACCCTCAACTTGGCATCATCAATATAGGGGTTGGTTTGTGCCCACCTTTGATGGGTACTTTTTATTACCCGCCTCCTTCCGGCGATGTTAAGTTCATATCAGACCAATCTAAGGTTGATATTTTTCAAGTCTCGTCATTTTGTATGACCTACTTCAATGATCTGTGGACTCCTCCTTCCCCATTAGCCATGATGGAAGGGACAGGGCACCTTGGTATGGCCATGCCCTTGTCCATGGCATAAGTTGCATACTCAATAGTCCAGCAAGCTTCTGTTGACCCTGATCTGACTCCTGCATAAAAGTTAGATCCGTTACTAGAGCCTACTTGGGCTCAAGGTTCCCTTGTCGATACTAATTCTTTAGACTTGATCTTTCCTTCAAATGAAGAGATTATTGAAGCAATGGTTAGTCTAAACAAACCCTGGGATGATCTCCATCACAGATCTTATTTCCTCCCAGAGTTAAGAAGAATTGAAGCAGGAGAATTCACTTTGACTATGACTGGAGATAGATGTTTTCCTATCAATCCCTTGGCTACACATGTTGTTTACACCAAGGGTAATATAGAAACCATTGTTGAAACGTTACCTATTGATATCTCCAGAACCCCTAGCATCATAGATAATATTCTCGT
>SNQJ01S0296705.1:0-10525 GCA_010110895.2 Picea sitchensis
AGGGTAACTTTGGTTTTATCACCAAGTAACCTCAGGATCATCACCATGAATGCACACTTACCTTGGGACCATCACTAGGAAGGCACATTACTTGTGTATTATTTATCTCCTCCTCATTTCACTTTGGTATGTACATTTAACTGAGGACTACACGATTAGTTGACTAGGACTAGGTGGCAATTAACTCCAGTAACTGCATGTGTGTGTACAAATATATATAGACCAACACTATGGTGCATTTTTTTCTCCTCTATTGCACATTAGTTGAGCCATGCAGATTATATCATGTGTATTTTATCATTCTTTCATTTAGTTAATACAATTTCTTATTCTTTCACTCCAATTTTTCTCTCTTCTCCTCACCTTTGAAAGCTGTGTATGTTCTTTTGTTAGCTAGATATTTTGTGCATGTATTCACCACATATTACAAAGGAGACAATATGGAAAGTGTTTATTCTTTTCATTTATGAGTTGGATGGATATAATTCATTAGTTTTTGTGGCATTGCTTCTCTTCACTTATGCTAGAGTGAATCAAAATTATGAAAATGCTTCTATAAACATTGGAATTGATTCCAGGAAAATACTAGTTGTTGATTATTCATTACTAATCATTAAATTGTTGTTCGAAATTTGAATACATATACATCAATTTTGGGTAACTTTTTTTTATTGAGAAAAACATTATATTCTTACCATTGTGTTGTGATAAATTCACCCTGTGGACTGGGTGAACTCTCCTTAGATCAAACTATGATCTAAGACAAACATGAAACAAATGGCTACTACTTTCCTTGTAGATATAGTTCATTAACCTATAGATAGAATAAGGGAGACTTACTTGTTTCCCGAAGTTTTTCCTCATTTCTCTGTCCTTTTACCTCACTGCTCTAATTCCTTCAGCGATCAAAGAGACTTGCAAAACAAGAGGTAGCCAAACCTTTCTGCTTCTACTAGATCTTGTTAAGTAAGAACTAAATCTATCTATACTTGATTTGACTTAAGCATAGAAACTATCATGAACATCATAATGAAAGGAATAAGCCAAGTTGATATTAATGGAAATCCAATAAAGAAGACACTTACAAATCACTTTTGATGTTGCAACAATGTTCTCCAAGCTCTCCAGTCCATCTCTTGCATGAATGTATTGAGATCAAAATGATGATGCTTCAATGGATTCCCCCTCCCCTTTCCCCATGAATGGCCTACTTTATATAGTGAATTGGGAGGCTTAACGACCATATAAAATGAAGGGAATGGTTGATATATTCACTCCTTAGGTTAGGATTTAGTACCAAAAATGGAGGGAAAATGGATGACTCGAGTTTATGAGTCATCCCTCGACCATAACCATACAAAAGTGTCTTAGAATTTACCCATAGAAAAGGTCGGTTAACTCTAAAAAGACTAATACTCCCCTAACACTAGCCACAAAGTGCTATTAACGCTCCCATACAATTGATTAGGGACCGTTAACGCTCCCTATACATGGGAAGGGGGGCGTTAGTGGTCAAACATGGCTCAAAACTTAGGGAAAGTGGTTAGGTTTAGACATTTTCTCAATGTTTTCTCATTCAACATGTCTTAGGAAACACAACCAACATTTATTCATGGTGTCAACATGTACAACACTCCATAAAGTGCATGCGACACTTAGTAAGGTGCATACGACACTTGATAAAGTGCATGCACCACTTAGTAAGGAGCATACGACACTTTACGACACTTAAGGTGTGTAAAATATGTGGCACCTAAATGCGACATTTTTGTGTGTAACACATTGCTAAAGGGTATATTATTAGTGATATCTCAATTAAATTGCATTCAAAGGTAGGTTTGGTGGTTGGTATTTGGATACTAAAATATAGAAACAACAAAATAGCTAATACAACACACTGGACATTGGTGATCAAACAAAGACCATGAGCTTATGGATTTGATACAACCAGTGGGAGGTATAAAGGTTGAAGCAGTGGGACCTTGGCCTTCCATAGTACTTAAACCAATGAAGCCTTGGAACCAACTAACAAAACCAATCTCATATGAATTTGGTAGAATATTGAGTATAGAGGAGATTGTAGAGAAGTTGCACTTTGAATTGCATTCAACACAAAAGCTAAAGATTAGAGTCATTATTGGATTATTGGAAAGTATTTTATTGATACAGGAGGATCTTGGTGGCCACCCACCTATTCCAATTGGCTCAAAACAATTTTTTGGAAACTTACTATTTTTAGCAGTTTTTTGGGTTCCAAACTTCCAGGGCCATTTTGAGGGCCTAAATGACATTTTTCACGATCGGGCACCTCAATAATTTAATAAGGATTTTATTGAGCATGTGAAATGAATCTATGCATCAATACCTTTCCAACAAGATATCGTGCACCCCAAACCAAGATCGTATTCCAAAGTTATTCCCTCGGGAAGTTGATACACCAAACTACCCAAAATGGGGTCCACAAACCTGTTGGATTTACATCTTCCAGTGTTAGGGTTTTGGATTTTATTTATGTTAAAAATTCCTTTGTAGCCTCATTGTAACCATCATATTCTTGCGAGTGAGCATATCCATCACATCTCTTCTTAGAGATAAGCTGCCACCATTCTAACGAGTCTTTCACTCTGTATTTCTACAGTTTTGTACATTTCGTTCATTAATAGAAATGGTGTATTATTGTATATATGTGTTTATGGTTATAACTTTGATATATGTCTGTTATATTATTGATGTATCTCTTTACATTTCTTTATTATATCTCCGCTCTCATTTTGTGCCGAAAATAGTTTGGATCAATTATATAGATTTCTTAGAGATAAAGTGTTTGAAGAGCCTTGATTTGTATTGGAATTGTTATTTCCATTGCTATTTGTTTGATGTGTGCAGGTTACAACTAAGAATAGGTGTAGCATCCCCAACCACCCAGGCTGGGATACACCATAAAAAAAATTTCCAATTACAACTCTGATACCACTTTGTAGTGTACGCCACAATTGTTTTTTTATTACAACTTTGATATCACATTGTACCATCCCCATATTCCTGTTGGGAAAGGACACAACAAAAATTCTCTGAACTATGATACAATTTAAGTAACTGATATACTTCTACAATTGCTCAGATTAACGCGGATAACAACATCTGTATACAATTACAACATATACATAAAAACCCATAAGAATAATTGAATAAATATTAACATAACACATAAATTAACACACAATAAACACTTATCTTTAGTAAAAAGAACACCAATTGCATGCAGAACTTCCACGTTCCTCCCAGCCTTAGACCACACCACTCATAAACTCTCAGTAATGGGTCACCCCCGAGTTGGGGCTAAATTCCACCTGGGTAAAGGGTTTATAACCAGGCCAAGGTCTCTTCAACAACATAAAATCTCAGAGACAGATGCCAAATCAAAATAACAACCTACAGTCCCACATTCCCCACATGCCTGTTCCAACCCAGAAAGTGTGCCCCTTCTTTTCTCAACAGTCCTTCGGTTTCCCCACTTACCTTCCATTTCTTCAACAACATGCCAAACATGAAGTATCAAAGCCCTGTAGCTACAATTTGGCACCTTGGGAAATCAATTCCCAACAATTCTCTCACTTGGAGAGAATTCTCATGGGCCTGACAACCCGCTTCTTCAGTGTCCTACGGGAATAAAAACCCACTTCTTCAACTTCCTACATGCATGACAACCCACCTCTTCAGTCCAACTCCAAATGAAACCAATGTCCTGGTACATGTACAAGTACGATACTAGAAACATGAAGGTACATATGACAATAGCATGGAGGTAGTGAGGTGTGAATAATGATGGAAAGATGATCAAAGGAACTAAATTTCCCCAATTATATTTTCATGTTCCCAACTTGACACTTGTCATGTTGGGAATTAGCTTGGTTCGACATGGATTCCCTCACAAGGTGATACGTTCCTCAACACAAGGACTTCGGATATATTTAAATATCCATACTTTATACTTTATACATTTTTTGGAATATTAATAAAATATTCCTTTGGGCTTAGGCCCCCCTAGCATAGCCCCTTTTCCCCAGGCACTTAGCCCCCACTTTCCCATTCTGGTGGAGTTTACCCCCCATACTCTTTTACATGGTTGTTCTGTAACAATGATGTATTTTTATCAAAATTAAGTGTGATTGCATCTTACATAAAAAAAAGGCTCTCTAGCCTTTCAACTTCAGGCTCACCAGTCCAATAACCATACATGCACTTTGGCCTCAAAATACATTCATACAAAGGCACTATTTCCCCAAAGTATCCTATCTCATCATCCTATATGTACAATTACATTTGTATTTACAATGGGGTTTGGCCTAGGGGTATTACATTCCCCTCCCCCTTATTTATGCATTGTCCTCAGTGCAATAGATACACATATAAAGTAAAAAATTAAAAAGTCCTCAAACAGATGCAGTTACTTATCTGCATAGCAACCTCATGCTCCCAAGTTGCATCCTTAGGACCATACCAAATCCATTGGACCTTTACCAGTACTATTGCTCGATTCCTGAGAAACTTGAATTTTCGATCCAATATGCATACTGGATGAACTCAAAAGTCTCCTTCTTGCTCCACCTAAATCACATTCCAATCAATGACATGATTAACATCAGGTACATAATTTTTAAGCAATGATACATGGAATACATTATGAATACACATTGATGTAGGTAAGGAAAACATGTATGCTACAAGACCAATCCTCTCCAATATTTCAAATGGCCCACAATAACGAGCTGCCACTTTTGAACAATTTCCCAACTTCAGGAAACTTCTCTTGGCCTTTACTTTTAAAAACACATGGTCACCCACTTTGAAATCTCTGTGAGTTCTTCCCTTATCAACATAACTTTTCTGCCTCTCATGGGAAGCCTTTAAATTATGTTTTGTTCTCACCATCTTCTTTTCCATTTCCCTGAGTAATTCTGGTCCAACCACTTCTTTGTCTGTTGGGTTGTCACAACTAATTGGTGTGTTGCATTTTCTGCCATAAAGTGCCTCAAATAGGCTCATCTTTAGAGATGATTGATACCCATTTTTATAAGTAAACTCCACTAAATTCAAATAATCCTCCCATTTGGAAGGTTTATCCATCAGATACATCCTCAACATATCTTCAATCACTTGATTCACCCTCTTTGTTTCCCCATCTAACTCTAGATGACAGGTTGTGCTAAAGTTTATATTGGTCTTGAATCCTTTGAATAATCCTTTCCAAAAATTTGATGTAAATTTTGGATCTCTGTCAGACACAATTGTCTTGGGTATATGTTGGCACAGGGGTAGACCCAGGGTTCAACGCTTCAACAATACACTAACAAAACCCTAACTATCGGCCCTTTCGGCAACACTTGCGAAGCAAATGAAGTCTCACCCGAGGTAGAGGTAGGGGAGGTTACAGGACTTAGGTGTCTGCAACCTAGCTGGGACATAGATATGTGTTTATAATACCTTAACAAAGAACTTAATAGTCATCGTTCATTAGTATTTAGCCTTTGTTTACAACGCAGATAAACCCTAATTACAGAGCAACACAATATTCAACAAGATCTAACACATTCAAGCACCTAGCACATAGATATAGATTAGATATAACATTCATTCAAACCACTAAGCACTTAAGCTACCATATCAGATGAATCTAAACATACATTATTTCACTAAGCGTAAATCATATGAAAACACAACAACAATAACAAACAAAGAAACCATAACACAACATATACGTGGTTCACCCGCAGCCTGGGGCTATGTCCACCAACTCTTCTTCTCTTTATTGTCTTATGTCAATCATCTACATGCACAGAGACACAAAATCCTACTCTGCATAGGACAAGAGATCTGTGCACCTCACCAGATCCTTCTTCCCCGAGTAGATCTAGGCACAAAACCTTACTCAGTCTGTGCACAAAACACTACATATGACTTGCACTTAGCTCTGCAAGTCTATGCAATACGCACAAAGCCTTTTACAATCGCTTGCACTTAGCACAACACCACTTGTCTCTTCTAGGTCTAGTGGCTACTTCTTACATCGCCTAGACATCTATTTATACATTACAAAAGGGCCTAAACATGGGTAAACCCATGGTCCGACATCCCCATACCCGTTACATAATCCCAAAAACCAAAAATCCCTAAACAAGGGGTCGAGATACCGTGATACCTGCTTCGACTTACGCTCCACCTTCGACCAGCCTGTTGAACTCCCAAAATGGTCAAACATGACAAGCATTTCCACAAAACATGGTCAAGGGCCAACCGGCCCCCAACACTCACTGTGACTCGTCCTGAGTCACTCTGATCTGGGTAGGTCTGCCTCGAACACCTCAAGCTTGGCTCGAGTTGCTTTGACCTGGTGCTTCGCCAGAGCCTCCTACTTGGTGAATTCCTGAATAACTACCTCGTTCACAGATCCTTCCATGCGTTGTTCCACCAAAGTCACCACTTGTTCTAGTTTTTCTCCTCGTCCTTCATTTTCTTCAAAAAGTAGGAAGATGCATCCTGGACTGGATGGAGCCTCTAAGTCACTTCCATGACTTTTCTCTGTATGGCATGGACTTGTTGCTGAGCAGTGCGCTATTCTTGGGACCTTTTCATCCTCTCAACTACTGACAGGAGATTCAACTGCACTTGTACTATTGTTTCTTGCTTCTTTTCCTTCTGTAGCTATGACTCCAGTGTCTTCAGTTCAGAGTCCTCTGTAAGGTGCTCATAAGTCTGTGCACTTATATTGCTAAGTTATTTACATTCCATGGATAATGCTTTGATTCGCTCAATTGTGCTCCAGGCAGTTGCTTCTCTTTGGTCTCGCACATCCTGTGGAGTGCTTGGTACTATTTGTAGCTCGAGATCTGTTATTATCTGTTGAAGCTGCTAGATGGCTTCAACAAGATTTGCCACTTGACTTTCTACTGAGTCTTCTTCCATTTTTTCTAAGCTCGTCATAGACCAAAGTTATCTATTGACTACTTCTTTAACTTCGACCTGCTCTGCGAGCAACTATTCTTTCTCTTGCTAGATTTGCGCTCTACCCTCTTTGAACTTGGTTTGGAGGTCGTCCTTCTCCTGTTGCGCAACCCAACATTTCTCTATGACTTCCTCTTATACTTGCTTCAAGGCCTATGTGGCCTGTTCTTTTTCTGCCTGGACACGACGAAAGCGAGCTTCGGTCAAGTCTGCTAATCTGCGTAGTTGGGCAGCCTCATCTCCCAACTCTGCTCCTTCTAATGGCAGGGGCGTAGTGGACACTGCGTGGCTAGAGTGAAGGGCTTGCTATACCCCTCCCAGCTCTGCTTCAATATTTTCATACATGGTTTCTTGCTTGGCCTCATTTTTCTGTAAAATGTCTTCTGAGGAATCTGATACAACTGCGATAACAAAGTCAAAGTCATCGAGCGTAAGCACAGTCTGCAGCTTGGTCTTACTAGCTTTGGAATTATTTTGCGATGTAGGTTTCATGGGGGAAACCTTTCTTTTCTTAGACGGCTTTGCGTCCTTAGGGGGATTATGTGGCAGTGTTACTTCGCCTTTCTTCTACTTATATTCTTCCCCATTGTTTTCTTCTTTATCTACTTCGTCGTCACCTCCTCCAGGCAAGTCTGAAGCAGTTTCTTCGAATGCACTGCTCAGTTCCTATATTTCTTCCTTCTTCTTCCTTCTGCTAGTTCAAGGTGTATCACACTCTTCGCGAGTGACCACCGGACTTCCGATTAGTTCGGGGTCGGAAAATTCTGTGGGGTCAACAGGGATAAGGAGATTTGCAGGTCATTCCTTATTTATTTCTTTTAGGTCCTCCTCTGTGAGCTTGTAATAAATTTGTAGTACTTATTTATGTTCATCGCCACACGCAGTAATATAAATAAAATGTATGTCTTCATGGAACTTTACAAATGGCATGAACTTGTGCAGGGTGTTCGGCGTCATACAAGGGATAGACTCAATAGCCCTCTTCAATTGCAGGTAATAGGTATGGAACACCACGTTTGACTGCCATTGTTTCCCCATATCACTCGAATACCAGAGCGTGGTGAACTTCGCAGCTAAGGGTTCAAATGGCTCTATTTCAGGGAAGGTCGCATCTTCTGACATCTCCCAAGCAATGAACGCAATGAAGATCAACAACCAACTAAAGTGGAACTCGTAGCCCTGATCTTGAGCTTTGTGACAATCTTTTTCTAACTGGTTAACTAAGTAGCTTGCCCAATTCATTTGTAGTCCCTCCACACATTTTCCTATGAGGTCAACAATGAACCTTGTGACCTGCGTAGGTTTGTTCTTTCTGACTAGCTTACCTGCGATCAGCAGGAAAGCGAGGTGCACTGTGCCATTCTGCATGGAGGCTACCTTGTAGCCTCGCTTCCCCTTCTCTACATAGCCGTAGGCATCTTTAATATTATGTGCCAAGGCACAGTCTACAAATTTTCCTGGGTAAAAGTCTTGTGGGTATGGTCCCTGCATGCTCAATCCGGTGATCTGATGGATCAACGTCGGGTTGACGGTGATGCATTTTTCTAGCCACAGATAGTCTCCATGGAATCACGATAGGAGGATCTTAATGCACGCGTTAACCTCCTGATGCCTTCCAAAATAGGGTATCTTCATTACATTTAAGATGGTGGACCTCGCGATGTCCCTATTCCATGGTTGGGTGATGATATTTGACTTCCTCCCCTTCGTCCTAGTCAAATACCTATAAGGGGCGAGCATGTTGTAGTTCTTGTGATCCCCTAGGTTTAATTCATTGATATTTAATGGTGTAATCTTATCCAGTTGTGGTTTAAGTGCATGTATCCCCTTCGGGAGGTACACAGTAATCATAGTGTAATCAAAGTCCCTTGGGACACTTCATGACTCACCACGTTGGCCAGAGGCGAGATGTAATCAGGCATGATTGATGGGATTAACTTCACATTATCCAAGTCATCATGGTGCTTGGTTCATTTCTCCATCGCAACTCAATATGGTCCAGATCCGTGAGCCGTCGACGGGGAGGCTTGCACTCCTCTCGTCGATGAAGCCTGAATGCCTGCAGATATCACCTTCTCGACCATGAGGTCTATTAAGATATCTTCAACGAATTTCTTTGTTGCATTGATTTTTTCCGACATGCACACTCGAGATATGATATCTCAGGTTGGTGAACAAACACTCACTGTAACATAATGGATGGCAAGGTCTCAATAATCACTGCGCGAAAGAAACTAGTTCTCTGTGGGCTCGAGTAATCACAATTGGAAAAAGTGTTCTTGGTGCAACGTGCAACGGGATAAATAGACATCATCATAACAAACTCTTCCAACGGGAAGGAACGCCTCAATCAATGCAATTCCATCCATTACAGCGCGGTCCCAACGGTCCAACGATGATCTTTCCAGTCATAATTGTTGTTCTGACCGCTCTGGAGCATCGGTCTAACAATCATACGCCTTCCAACGGTTATATCACTCCGCCATGGCGAAGTGCCAATTTGTGTTGTTTTGCTATTCCAGCGAGGTTCAAGTTCTGTAAACCTTCCTTCTGCGAATTCCTCTTTGGAACTTCCTGTAATTTCTCTAACTTTTCTTTCTTCTTGTTGAGCTTTCTAGCCTTCTTTCATGTGATCTGTGTCTTGATATTCCTCTTTCCATTCTTATTCTTATCTCCTCTTGGCATAGTAACTTCGCGTTGTTAATGATCTTTCCTAGGGTTCAAGGGAAATGCTTCTTCTTTGTCTGGGGTAGGTGCTCTACTCTCTTGTACATGCAGGTGTTTCAAGTCTTCCTGTGTTTTTTCAACTTCGACATCCAAGTCTCTGGTTCTGAGCAGCTTCGACCTGTTCTCCTATTCTTCGATCAAGTGCGCTATTCTCCTAGTCATGGAATCTTTTAATTCTTGTTTTTTCTGCTCTAGAGATTCCTCTTCTTTTCTTCGGGTATGATCTTTCTCAATCCAGGTTTTTCCTAGTAACATAGCAAATGGGGCGTTGTTCTAAACAAATTTAACAACTTCAAATTCTTCCTTTGTCGAAGTTCCATGAGTACTCATAGATGTTTGGGTAAGTCTTCCACATAAGGTTATTATCTTTCCTCTAAATAATCCTATTCCTCCCAATGATGAAATCATAGCAGGCTTTCCCAAAATTTCCCAAGTTCTTTTTGTCATGATATTCACCTGTGTTTCCTCATCCAGAACACAGTCTACGTCGAAGTCT
This sequence comes from Picea sitchensis, assembly GCA_010110895.2. NCBI lineage: Eukaryota > Viridiplantae > Streptophyta > Pinopsida > Pinales > Pinaceae > Picea > Picea sitchensis. The sequence goes on from SNQJ01S0296705.1 coordinate 10,226, forward strand.
CCTATTCTTGTTTCTATGCACTCTTTTTCTTTGAACATCTCTGATAAGTTGATATCTCTGTGATCATTCTGTAAATTCTAACCTTGTACAATATCTACTGCAAACTGATATTCAGAAAAGAACAGAAAAGATACAATGGAAAATACAAACATTACACGGCGATTTTTCACCTGGAAACCCAAACCGGGAAAAACAGCATATATTATATTCATACATTGTGTTACATTGTTTACAATACAATATACATATAGGAGCCAGCGGCATCCAAAACCCTAACCCAATGACCTGGATTAGTCCAAA
>SNQJ01S0296707.1:0-10525 GCA_010110895.2 Picea sitchensis
GTTTTGGTTTCCAATGCAAAACTTCATAGTTCAATTGTGACTGGCTATGTTTTTATTTCATTATGTTGATCATTATTTTTTTTTTGCTTCATTTATGAGATGAGAAATGAATCCCATGTATTTACCTTAATTGTCCTATAGTTGAGTTTTAATCAAAATGAAGAAGCATGACCACTCTCGAATGTCCATTTTCCACTTTTCGTTGAATTCAAAGACCAATGGTTATTGAAATTTGTTTGTTGTTCGAATTTATATTTCCTGGGAATCTAATCAAATTGCTTAAACATTTTTATTTATCGGAACCATAATTCTCTCTATCTGGGAAGTTGAATTGTTTCCCTGGTTGGTTAACTTTCATTGCTAGTTGATCCCCTCACTTTCCAGTCAAATTGACACCCTCTTTTCGACTAGAGTACCATTGGGTGAAATTCTCTAGTGTTGTGCGTCCAAATTAATTGTCAAGTCAAATTTATAATATGTTGAGAGAGTTCCTTACACTGAGAACGTTTTTCACTGACACAAGGAATCTACCTTCGTGCATGAGTAAGTTGCATCACCCCAGGGGCATTTATTTTTTGTCTAGTCGAATGCACGTTCTTTTGGTCTATTGGATTCCTTTCCAAGATGACTAAATCATGATAGTCAATTTTAATTTATAAGGGAAATTTAATTCCTTACCTGATCGGCTTACATTACAATCAATGTTGAGTTTCATTTCCCCAGTCGACTCGACTCCTTGTTGGTCGATTTCTTACTTTGTGGACTGACATTCTTCAAAAACTTGTTACCCTATCGACTTGACTTTCTACTAGTCAGATTATCTTAATTAGCGGTCAAATTTACTCATCCTGGTCTACTTCCTTTTATTGGCGCTAGCTACACTTTTCCTAGGTGTTTTTTCAAATTGTGTTGGAAATTTTTAAACGTTGTTGGGATAATTTCTCCTTGCCTAGGAATATTTAGAAGTTGTTGGGAATTTTTAAATGATGTTGGGCATATTACTACTAGAAGGGGTTTTTTTAGATGGCGTTGGTCTAATTTAGATGTTGTTGGGTGAATCCCTCCTTGTCTGGGCATATTTTGATGATGATGGGTGAATTTAGATGATGGTGGGTGTTTTTAGAAGTTGTTGGGATGTTTTCCCTTATTTATAGTTGTCCAATTCACCCTTTAGACATTTTTCTTCACCGTTGGTTTCCAATTCACCCTTTGAGAATTTCTTCCCATTGCCAATCGACCCAACTTATCCATTGAGTACTTTTCTTTATTATTGGTCAACTCATTCCGTCAAGATATTTTTCCCCTTCCTTATTTACTAACTTCACTTATGCTCGACTGGAATTCTGCTCTGGTCAATTGGACTTTTTATTTTGGTCGATTCATCTTCTTTGGTGAACATGGGCCTGGTAACTGATTTATGAGAAGATGTACAAGCCACTCGAGAGAAAACTATCTTGAGTAGAGACTTTAGAATAATTGAATCATTAAGGACAAAGAATTTTCCACTACATTGAAATATGGTTTCTTGCATGCAGACAATCTGCAAACAAAGGGGATTACAATTGGTTGTTTCCATTAGTTGCAAAAAGAAGGATTTGCAACAATTGGAAGAACAAATATTGCAATGATAATTAAGAACTCACATAGCATCAAAATCAATCACCATCTTCATAATTTTTGCATAGAATTGATCTTTATTGAATGGGTTTTTATTGTGTTATCAACTAGTTGTAGTGTGCAGGTTACAAGCAGAATATGGATTTGCAATAGACAAAGAAGAGAGATTAAAGAGAATCACAAAGGAACATAGGCCTAGTGGTTTTTTTGTAGATCCATAACTATATCTAAGACTAAGATAGAGATTAGAAATTAAATTTCTGCACAATATCTATGTTGGTGGAGCGAGTGGGCTATAAACCTCATGTTTACAAATCAAATGGTATTAGAGAAGTTGCATCCTTGACTGTGACTGTTTCCATGACTTTGAATAGAACATTTCAAACCTCATCATGGGTAAAGAAAACAAAGACAAGTTGGAAGGCTTAAGGGTCAATAATTCCCAGGTTCGGGAAGAGAATGAGCAGTTGAAAGAGAAAGTTAAGATGTTCAAGAATAAGTTTGAAGAATGTAAAGAATCTTTCACTAGAGTCAAAATAGATTGGGACAAGCATAGAGAACAAATTTTATACCTTTGTAAGAAGGTCATCCAAATGGATAATTGGCTAGAGGATAGGTTCACGCAAATGATGATGTAGTTGCAACAAGATTTGGAAGAGAATGAGAAGGCCTTGGAAAGGCTTCAAGGAACTGTCTAGGAACATAAAGAAGTAATGAAACCTTCCCTTTCCACTGCAAATGATAGCACCATGGTTGACACCACCTCAATGAGATCATATTCCGTAGGGATCTCTCGAGACCATTTTGGTGAATTTGAGAAGCATACCAGGGAAATGGGATATGATGGACAAGGGTTAGGCAATAGGAGACTGTTGAACCCCAATTTTGTAATGATCTGGACACCTTTTCTTTCACTTATGCTCCTTTTTATCCCTAAACCTAGCCTTGATACCATTTTTTTTTGTCATTTCTAGAATAAAACTCCCTTTGGAAAGTATTATGAGGTATGATTGTTCATTTTGTCATTTTTCCTAAGTTTTCGATAAATTGTTAGGATTTTTTAAAACAAGTTTTGCTAATGAAGAATGTAGTGGTATTCTTGTACCACAGTTGTTCCGGTACCAGTGTTTCAAGGTTCAAACACATGTTTGTGCCCAAATGAAGATTGATTTCTTGGGCATTGGAGAGTGAAGTGCCATCATGGATCGTGGTCTATTAGTACTTTATTCCTATACCATTCTTTGTCAATGTGGGTTTCTAGATCAACAAATGGACAAAGGTTCTAGCGACTAAGCTTTTCTTGGGTTCGAGATTCATGATATTTGGTTGTTATTTGTATGCGTCCAACATCATATGAAAAGCAATGAGATCACCTTTGGTCTGATCTTCTTACTAATTTTGTACTAGTTATTGGGAATAATCGAAGTATGTTCAATTTCTTAATTGTAAAACTGGTTTTGTCTTCGTATTCCTCAAGAATAGAGGAGGCCGACTTCATTTGTGTATTAGGGATTTTATGTAAAATCGTATTTTATTTATAAATCAAGGTTAAGAACCATATTTTATACTCTTTTATAAAGGAGTAGACGAAGACTACCGCTATTTGCTGATATCTCTAATTTATATGATACAAATGGTGCAAGTTGTGAGCATCCTTTTTTTTTAATAAAATTTAAAAGTTTTGATTCATGGTGTTGTTCTTTTCGTGAGTAAGTGAATCTCCACAACTCACTACTAGGGTTCGAAAGGGCCCTTCAATCCTAGGGATGTCGAGTTTAGTTGTTTATTTAACTTATTTTAGTTTATTATATTGATTCGTTCTTGTGGTGCAAGTGTTTAAAGATTGATTTAGAGATGGTGTGTGTCTACAAGATCTTCCTTTATGTGGATGAATGGAAATTTATAGACTTTGAATTCTATCTTGGGTAAGAAACCCCTTTCATTCAATCTATATAACAGATTTGATATCATATCTAGGGTTTGACTCATTATCAACACTGCTATGTTTTTCCAGAGAATGAATTTTGAATCTATTAGTTGTTTTGATGGTATATTTTGTTGAGTTTTTTTTGGTAAAAGAAAAAAATTATGGGCTACGATAGAACATTTAACTAATCAAAATATTAGCCAATGGTTTATATAAAAATGAGAGATTTTGAAACTGTGTTGCAAAGAGAAATTTGAAAAGATAATTGTTACTATAACCTTTGTTGAGATATAACAATATATTTGAAACTTTGATGAAATCCATGCTAGTAAAAAGATAAGAAGATTGACAAATAGATGCTACATGACTAAAGTCTATTACAACCTTGCTTCAACAAGTATGGTTGTTGTTTTCTTTTCATCTTATTTTTGTAGCATAATACTATAAATTGCATAGTTGAGTGTGAAGGGTTTCACCCAAAGACAACCTCAAGATTGTTTATTAATGAGTGGTATGATTTATCAATGTGTGATTGTTGCCGCAAGCCATTTTGAGTAAGTTTTGGGAATCAAACATGAGCAGATAGCAGGACAAATCAATAAAGGAGCAATGTGTGCAAAATACATATAACATATGTTAAGGAGTCGGTGCGCAAAAGGAAGAAGTTAGTTAGGAGTTTTGGGACATTTTGTCCACATTGTAACGAGCTAAGCCCTACTATAAAACTATAAATATGTAATGGTTTTGGGTAAAAGATAACATTGGAGGGTGATGAGAAAGGGTGAGCGCTTTGAAGGAGAATTATGACTAAGTTGGTTATTGAGCAATGAGTAGTAAGCTGAGTAGAGAGATATGTGTGCACTGCAACATAGAATGACTTGGGTAGGTTTGGGTTTTACCGAAAAACATTTTATGAGTTCAATGTGCATGATTGTATGGAAGACTATGAATAAATAATATAAGAAGTGATCCATTGTGGATGTATCCCAATTTGGGTTGAACCACGTTAAATCCTTGTGTTCTGATGTGTATGATGTCATGATCTGTTTTTATTTTTTTTCATTGCACGCATAGAATAGATGAGTAATGATTACTATGAATATTTATCTGATGGTTTCACGCATATGATGAATGGTTAAGTGGGAAGATTATGTTAGATTTTATGGTACTGTTATGGTTTCACACACATGATATTTGAATGAATGTTTAATTACATAGTAAAGGATGAATGCTTCTTATTCCCCCATGAATGGAGAAGCCTAGTTCCTGTAGTCCCGATAGGTACCTCAAGTGAGACTTCCCCTACTTGTGGGTGATGTCAAAAGGGTCGATATCTTGGGATTTTTTGGTGAATTAATGTTTAACCTCGGGTATGCCCATTCTGTGACAACAGTGACCTCCAGAGTTAGTTTATAAAATCATTTGCATATTTTGTAGGAGACCAAGCTTTTTCCTTTTGAATGGTTTGTTACACTTTTATTGAGCTTTCTCATTGATGGAAATTTTACAGTGTGTTTATTAGATTATACAATTTGATAAAGGTTGATTTAATCACTTGTGAAAAGGAATCCAATTCTTGGATTGTTATGAGATGCTTTGTGAAGATCAATAATAAGGAATTGTTTCTTATCTCTTCCAGTTTTATTACATCACACAATTAATACTGAATAATGAATGACAAGTTGAGTCACCTCTATATGAACAAACTGTTTTTATTAGTACAATGCCACCATATGTCCTTTCCATTAAAAGTATTGATTGTGGGTTGGGTGTTAGATTTTATGTTTATAATCTTTCACTCTAAACTAAGAGGTTCAACACAAGATCAGTAGCACCAAAGTGGAGATTCAATATCCTTTTAGTTGACTGATAAAAACAAAGTTAGAGTAAAACATCTGACTATAATTCCTCATTTTTTTATATACGATTTTGACAAGTAAATAGAATTATTATTGTCATATTTAACCTTATACATAGACCGGAAGTACGTAGCCTCTAAAAGTGAAATACTATAGATTGGATATTAAAAGGAGATTTGACGAAAATAAATCATTACTATTCTTTGTTTTCGAGTTTTTTGTGAGTATATTTGATTGTTTTATGTGTGAACCCTTAAGATATGCAAATTGAAAGATAATAATGAGAACATATCAGAGACATGATCATGCAAAGATATATGCATGGCATACACACTATTTTATTTCTGCTCATGTTTGGTATTCAATCTGTGGATATAGTTAAGATTAGATTGATAACATTTTCATTAGTGATTGGTTTGTTGCATGGTTTGTTTGTCTATTGAAGTTAGAATAACTAGAGTAGTTACAACTTTGATCCTTTACCCACACACATTGTGTCTACAACTCATTAGTTTACGAAATTGGTTGACAAGTAAAAGGGGTTTTTATTACGACAATTAATTGACCCAACATTTTTGACATCATTGTCTAGGGGATGTAAAAGGTAAAATGATAGAAGAAGAGTTTGTTTAGTGGTTTTTATTTCACACTACATTGCAGATATGACAAAGGACATAAGATACGATGCAAAGGTGCCCCAACAATTGAATTCCTACAAGGGTTTTATCCCACCACATTCACTTTGGTGAGTCTATTCAAATTCTCTTTTGTGATGTGGTTGACTCATGGTTAGGCCTAGGGATAGTAGAGATAGGTTTCTTAAATCAATAAGTGAAATTCCAACAAATGTTTTTGGTAGTAATAACCCCCCCAACTAACCCAGTTGAAATATATGTAGATAGCAAATGAACAAGGGAAATTTATGCATTAAAATTGATTTATGAACTGTTTACACCTCAATCTAAAGTTACTGTGGAATATGTATAGGACATACAAGAAGGATATAAGAGTCAAGAATATGAAAACACCTGGATTAGTGGACCAATTCCCAAGGTTGATCCAACATTGGACCAGAAAGTCAATCCTGAATGCATTACATATCTCTTTGGGATTCCACTAAATGTGGTTGTCTCTCATATTGAATCCCCCACTATTGAAGGGATGACCGAGAAATATATCAAAGATCATTTCAACACTTATCACAACCCAGTTGTTGAGCCCAATTTATCACCAAGGTTGGAAGAAATTAGTTTGTTTGGAAACATGGTGGATGAAGAAAGGAGCAATGAAGAGACCAAAGGAGAAGCAATCTTTGGATTCCCTATTCTTGACTTGGCACCAAATATGGCTATGAGAAAAATCCCTCCATTAGTCCTAAAAAAAATTCCGAGGTATGGCCACAAAAGATCTAGATGTTTTCCTATTTGAATTGGCATTTTATCTTGAAGCTAGAACTATGCAAATGTTACTCAAAAACTTAAATTTTTCCCAACAACATTGAAAGAGTTTTCTCTAAGGTGGTTTATGGGCCTTGGAGAATTCTTGATTAGATATTGGGATGAAATGAAAACTATATTTTTTAAGAAGTACCAAGACTATTGCAAAACCAGGGATTCACGGAATGATATTTTCAAAATGTAGCAGCAGGTTGAGGAAAGTCTTGAGGACTTTGTTGATAAATTTCTATACGTCCTTCAAAAGACTAAACTAGGAGCATTAAGTGATGAGACAACCGTAACTATCTTTTTGAGGGAAATTTTGGAAGAATACATAGACGTACTTAATTTGATGGGTTCTGGTGATATTTCTCATTTTCCATTTGCTAATATTTACAATTGATGTAGGAAATATTCAAGGAGCATAGCCAAATGGGGTAAAGGGATAAGGGATACTTTTTCCAGGGTAACTAAATCTACTACAGGTGGAGTCACAAGGGTGGAGTTAGGAAATCTGTTAGAAGATTTAAAAACAAAAATCCTTGGTATTCTTAGCTCACAGTTAGATACCATAAAAATTAAAAAGAAACATGAGGAAGAAATTGCAGCTCTAAATATTTTTTGTCAACAATGTAGAAAAAGGTACCCTCCAAGAGAATGACCACTAAACAGTGTGCAGATTTGTGCTATTTGTGCAAATGATCATGAAACAGAAATTTTCCCCTCGTTTCCATGACTAAAATCTATTTACAAAGGAGGAAACGAGATAGTTGAACCTTCTTTCCAAGCTACCCGAAAGAGACCATGGAAACCCTATGTACAAGGTCTATCACAAGAACCTTCTCTATAGTTTGTTCCTTCGTATAATTCTAAAAAATGGAACACTCAGATACCTTGGCAAAAAAATCATCCTTGGAAACCTACATGGCCACAACAATACAACGAAAATTAGCCTTGGAAACAAGGCTACAAAGGGAACACCTATGGAAATATTCGTATTCCCATACCTTATCAAGTTTACCCACAGTATCCAAAATATCCCTCATAAATTCCACAATCCTACATTCCTATGCAAATGAAACTATGTTTACCTCATCTTATTATTCCACAATTACCAAATTTGACTGCATATCCAAACCCCCCTAGACCAATGTAGTTTCCTGCACAACCAATCCTAGATCCTAACAAGCATCCAATTTAGTATGCCTTTAATGCTGAGATCCCAAAATTTCTGACATACTTGGTCACTGTAATACTAATACAAGACATACACCTAAGGTCAAGAAAGTTCTTGAAACCAAAAGATTCCACTGTAGTCATTGAGGAGGAAATGGAAGAGGAGGAAACTCTCGATACGATAAACAATGACGAACATCCTCAGGAAGTAGTCATTCCCATTACACAGACACCTTTCACTTCACATTTACAACAACCTCAGGAAGAAAAACCACAAATTTCCACTTACACAAACAACAGTCACAAGCATCCAAAATCCCTCCCTATCCGGAGAGATTAGCCATTGGAAAACATGTTGTCCAACTAGAATTTGATTTAGAAGCGGAATTAAAAATTGTTTTCTTCAAAATCCCCATGGTGAAATCTATAAAGGATGTCCCCATATATTCCAAAACCATAAGGGAGTTATGCATTAAAAAAACAGGAAGAAAACAAAAATTTCCCCTCACAATTCAAGTAGAAGGACGAGTGGTTGATTTGATGTCAAAAAAGACTATGATGGAAAAATATGTATATCTAGGAAACCTAATAGTCACCGTATTTATCAACAATGTTTCCCTAGATAACACCCTCATTGATTTAGGGGCTACCATTAACATTATGATTGTCCCAACCATGGAAAAATTGCAATTTGAAAATCTACGACCCTCTCCCACCGTACTAGAACTTGCTAAAAAATCAATCCCACTAGAGTATTGGATGACATCATAGTAACCTTGGATTCATGGGAGTATGCCATGGATTTCTTGGTAATTGTTGGGTTGCCTAGTGGTCTAGCTTTCTCAACATTCAATTATCAATCGGGGTAGGTAAGCTTATGAGACACATGCACAATATGTGTAGAGTTGACTTTGAACCTTTCCTAAAAATTCCTATTGAAATTTGTTTGTTGTTCGAATTTATATTTCCTAGGAATCTAATTAAATTTCTTGAGAAGTTTTATTTATCAGGACCATAATTCTCTCTATCTGGGAAGTTGAATTGTTTTCTTGGTTGGTTAACTTTCATTGCTAGTTGATCCCCTCACTTTCCAGTCAAATTGACTCCCTCTTGTCAACTAGAGTACCATTGGGTCAAATTCTCTAGTGTTGGGCATCCAAATTAATTACCAAGTAAAATTTTAATATGTTGGGTGAGTTATTTACACCTAGAACATTTTTCACTGACACAGGGAATCTACCTTCGTTCCTGACCAAGTTACATCACCCCATGGGTGTTTATTTTGTGTCTGGTCGACTACACATTTTCTTGGTCTATTGGATTCCTTTCCAAGAAAAATAAATTATGATAGTCCATTTTAATTTATAAGGACAACTTAATTCCTTACCTGGTCGACTTACATTACAATCAATGTTGAGTTTCATTTCCCCAATCGACTCTACTCCTTGTTGGTCGAATTCTTACTTTGTGGACTTACATTCTTGAAAAACTCATTAACCTATTGAATTGACTTCCTATGAGTCATATTATCTTAATTAGCAGTCGAGTTTACTCAACCTACCCGACTTCCTTTTATCGAGGCTAGCTACACTTTTCCTAAGTTTTTTTTTTAAATTGTGTTGGACATTTTTAAACATTGTTGGGATGATTCCTCCTTTCCTAGGAATATTTATAAGTTTGGAATTTTTAAAGGATGTTGGGAAGATTAGTACTTACAGGGGAGTTTTTAGATGTTGTTGGTCTAATTTAGATGTTGTTGGGAGAATCCCTCCTTATCTAGGCATATTTGGATGATTATGGGTGAATTTAAATGATGGTCGGTGTTTTAAGAAGTTGTTGGGATGTTTTCTCTCATTTCTAGTTGTCCAATCACCCTTTAGACATTTTTCTTCACCCCTAGTTTCCAATTCTCCCTTTGAGCATTTCTTTCCATTGCCAATCGACCCAACTTATTCATTGAGCACCTTTCCTTATTATTTTTCAACTCATTATGTCAGGCTATTTTCCCCCTTCCTTATTTGACTTACTTCACTTCTACTTGACTACCATTCCGCTCTGGTAGATTGGAACTTTTCTTTTGGTCGATTCATCTTCTTTCATGAACATGGGTTGGGTAACCGATTTATGAGTAGATGTACAAGCCACTCGATATAATCTTATCTGGAGTTGAGACTTGAGACTAACTAACTCATTAAGGAGAAAGAATGTTCATTACGGTTGGTTGTCATTGATGTCAACCCTTGAATAAAGCCCCACAACACAAAGGTTTGGGTAATGGACCCAAGATTGTTTGATGTAAAGATGATTCATTATTGTCTTTTCATGATTGATAAGAAGTAAATATGGATGAACTCCAAAGTGGTCCCCTTATGGTGAAATCCCTCACGGGAAGATGCTATGCGGAGTAAGAGAACCCATGCTTAATTGTGGAATAATGAGATGAAGGACAATGAATTTTTCAGGTAAACTATCCTATATGGATAGTGCTTGTCATTCCATTTCTGGTGGTA